>MU746430.1:45596-57318 GCA_026770625.1 Nicotiana glauca
TTGTGACTTAGGAGAGCGATCGGAATTGAATTTGGAGGTCCGGTGTAGAAATAGGCTTGAATTGGCGAAGTTGGAATTTTGGTGAATTCCGGCTGATAGGTGAGATTTTGATCCGAGGGTCGGAATGGAATTCCGAGAGTTGCAGTAGCTTCGTTAGGTGATTTTGGTTATGTCTGCAAATTTTTAGGTCATTCGGACGTCGTTTGGTTGAGTTTTTGATCGAATGAGAGTTTCGGAAGTTTAAAGGAAACTTATTCTTGAATCTGTGGTGAATTGATGATTTTTGTGTTGTTTGGCATGTTTTCATGATTGGAACAAGTTCGTATGAAGTTTTGGAGTAGGTTGGTGTTTTTGGTTGAGGTCCCGGGGGCCTCGGGGTGATTTCGGATGGTTAAACGGGAATTTGGAAAGCATGCAGCAGGTCTGGTCTTCAGGCTTCTCGTATTTCCGCATCTGCGTAAAAGGAGATGCAGGAGCGGTTCCGCAAATGCGGCCATAAGGTCGCAGAAGCGGTTTTTGAGGGGCCTGGAGTTTTCCGCAAAAGCGGACATGCGGACCGCAGAAGCGGTCCTGCATTTGCGATTTGTTGACCGCAGAAGAGTCCTGGGAAAAAGTCATAGAACCACAGAAGCGGATAAATAATCGCAAATGAGGTGTCGCAGAAGCGACAAAATCATCGCAGAAGCGGAAACTGTTGTTCAGGGGTATTTAATTTTACCTTCGCGAATTTTTGAAGCAACTCAACATATTCATCTCGGACTAAGGAGATTTTAGGCGATTTTCGAAGAGGGTTTCGGGGGTCTTCATCAGGTATGAATTCTTGGTCTTAGATTATGTTGTTATGGTGTAAAAACGTGGATTTACACCGAAAATCCAAGGGAATTAAGGCTAAAAATGGAGGTTAGGGGTTGAAATTTGAAAGAATTTTAGCTAGTGATTTGAGGGGCCAAATGGACTCCGATTTTTGTGAATTTGATATGTACGGACTCGTGGTGAGACGAGGATTCCGAAAATATGAATTTCGTAATTTTTCAAGAAGTGTGCCCGGGGCTCGGGTTTTGCCAACTTCGTGTTTTTGGGTGTTTTTAGAGTTCTTTCAATTGGGTTATGTCTCATTAGCTTATTGTAACCTATTCCTTGTGGTTTTGGTCAGATTCTACACTCGAGGAGGTCGATTTGCGAGGAAAGCGCAAGGCAAACTAGGATTTTGGCCGGTTTGAGGTAAGTAATGGTTATGAATGATATACTGAGGGTTTGAAACCCCGCATTTGCACTATACGGTGCTATGTTGAGATGAAATGCGTGACGTGTGATGAGCGTGGCGATATTGTGGCTGGGGATTCGGACTTGGTCCATCCCGATTGATGGCTTACTGTACTTTTTTACTGAGACTGAGATTATATCCATACATTTTGGGCTAGTTGCCATGTTTGGGGCCTTGTGCCGATCTATAGAACCCTTAGGGGAGTCCGTTGAGCTAATTGACCACATTTTACCTGTTGAACACGTACTCTCAGTCATATCCTTAATTGTAAAACATAATATGAACCGGTATTAGCAAATTACACTCTAAATGAGAAATACCTAGGGTTGAATACCCTGTCTTAGCAGAGTGGGCCTGATAGGCCAAGTCTATATTGACTGAGAGGGGTCAAGGACCCCATAGTGAGGGTATTTTATATATACCGGATCGGGCTGCACGCCACAGTAGTATATATATACATATATGGATCGGACTGCACGCCGCAGTGATATATATATGGATCGGACTGCACGCCGCAGTGATATATTATATGGATCGGACTGCACGCCGCAGTATTATAGCGCTTGGGCTGAAGGAGCCCCTCCGGAGTATGCACACACACCCAGTGAGCGCAGTCGACTATTATATTGGATTGGGCTGCACGCCGCAGCATCTTATATATTATATCGGATCGGGCTGCATGCCACAGCAGTGTTAGTAAGGATCGGGCTGCGCGCTGCAGCAGTGTTGGTAAATTATTGGACTGTAGGAGATTGTTACCAGATTTTTCCTGTTTAGCAAATGTTAATGCCCTACTGTTATTTATAGAACTGCATAGTGTTCTTACAGGATTTCTTTCCTTCAGTTATTATTTATTGATGCTACTCACTGAGTTGGAGTACTCACTCTACTCCCTCCACCTTGTGTGCAGATACAGGGATCCAGGAGGCTAGTTGATATCTTGTTGCTGCTCAGTTTAGTCTCGGAGTTATTGAGGTAGTTGCCGGCGTCCGCAGGACCCGATCTCTCCTTTTGATATTTCCTTTACTCCTGCATTAGACTGGACATGTATAGGATATTATTCCATTGTATTTAGAGGCTCAGACTTGTGACGCCAGAACCTTATGGGCTGTTATTTCGATTATTTTGTTTTCCGCACTCACTTTATAATTATTATGAAAACAAGGGTTTATGCTTAAATTGGAAATTTTGGATTAATAATTGGAATGGAAATGCGAAATGGTCGGGCTTGCATAACAAGGTGTTGGGCGCCATCACGACCGGGGTTTGGGTAGTGACACTAGGCCACGAGACTTACCTCCAATCACTTCCCGTCGAAATCCCCTTCAAATTCTATCAACAAGCTCTCAAGGTAGTGTAAAAATGGAGGGAAAATGGCATAAGTCGCGGGTGAAATAACCCTTAAATGAAATCTGACGCCCAGGTCTTCCTTCTATGCGAACGCGGTCGACCTTCCACGTTCGCGTTGAATAAATTTCTCTAGCCTCAATTTTCCCCTACGCGAACGCGTCCACCTGCCCACGATCGCGATGCACCAGGAACTTTCACTACGCGAACGCGTTAGACCCCGGGCGATCGCGATACACAATCTTCCTCTTAAACGCGAATGCCAGCCAACCCTACGCGAACGCGATGGCCAATTCCGGGCCCACACCAGGTTACTCTACGCGTTCGCATCCTTTCTCACGCGAACGCGTAGAAGGATTTTCTTCTGCAATTTTTCACTAAAAATCTGCTATCTTCAAATATAGATTTAGTCTGTTTGACCACCCGAATTCATCCCGAGGCCCCCGGGACCTCAACCAAAGACACCAACATATCCCGAAACATCATACGAACTTGTTCCAATCATAAAAACACATACAACAACTCAAGAATCATCAAATTACCACGGATTCAAGCCTAAATTTTCTTTAAACTTCCGAAACTCTCATTCGATCAAAAACCCGACCAAACGACGTCCAAATGACCTGAAAATTTGCAGACATATCTAAAATCACCTAATGAAGCTACTGCAACTCTCGGAGTTCCATTCTGACCCTCGGATCAAAATCTCACTTATCGACCGGAATTCGCCAAAATTCCAACTTCGCCAATTCAAGCCTATTTCTACACCGGACATCCAAATTCAATTCTGATCGCTCTCCTAAGTCACAAATCCTCCCCCGAAGCTAACCGAACCACCGTAAGTGACATCCGAGCCCTCTAACTATATGGTCAACTTCCAGTTGATTTTTCCAAAACAAGCTTCCTTCCAAGAGACTAAGTGCCTCATTTCCAACCAAAACCAATCTGACTCTACCCGATGAACTCAAATATTGATATTAAATCATAGAGAAACATATTATGGGGAAAACGGGGCAGTAACTCATGTGACGACGGGCCGGGTCATCACAAGCACATACACACAGGTTAACAATATTTATTGATATTTTTGAAAGCATCATCAGGGATTCAGACAAGCAGTTACAATTGGTAACTTCTACAGATGTCATTAAAGATGCTAGAACATAATCAAGACTTTTAGCATGACTGCAAGTTATAGATTCAAACATGGGATTCCTAAAAATGCTTGAGTGAATCATAGATTATCAACCATACTTCATTTTGTAATTGAATGGCAAAACCACATCTTCATAAGAACATAAACCTTAAACAGGAAAACTATTATGTCCTAGCAGTAGCAAATAAGAAGTCCCTTTAGGATTTACAAATCAGATTCGGCTCAGATTAGCAGGGAAAAAGGACTGAGTGCAATTTCACAACAAAGTATGGGATCATGGAGACAAATAGGGATACATAAAACATTTTAAATCATCTACACATAGATACTTTAAATGGGGTTAAGATATTATAAGACACGATAAGCTTCACAAAGTTAGCAATGTCATAAAGGGATTAAAAGACAAGAAAATATTGTGCCAAACAAGTTTAACTCATCTATAAGACTGAGATTTACATCTAAACATAAGGCAGTTATTGTCAATTAGAAAGCAGTTATCCGTCAACTATAACGAAAATGACTATGTCCTATTTTTGTGAAAGACAACTTGATAATAACAGAATATATGTAGAAAGGTCACTAAAGTTCATAAGAGTTCACACTAATGAGACTGTTTCATATAGATACAACCAACAGTTAGCTATGAACATAATAATGCCATAGTGACAACTCAGAAGTTCCTCTTAGAGTTAACGGGCATAGATATAGAGAAAGATAACTTAAATACTAAAAAAATTCATGCTTCAGTTAAATGGTGAAGGATTAAACTATGAACTTTCAGATTTGTCCTAGTCATAATTATCAAACAACAAATCTCGACTACAACAAAATGCAAGAAATAATGTGTAGAGATAGAGATCACAACAGAACCATTAATAGAATATCTAAAGCCTAGACAAGCATGAGTGTTCATTGAAGCATATTAAGGAAACCTTTATCATATAGACTATTTGGATTCATAAATGAGATTCATTAAGGTTACATAACAATCTAGTCAATGCCAATTAGAGATATTCAGAAACATGACAAATGACCATAAATCAATAATACATTATCATGAACCGGAGATAACATTTCTACACTAATGACAAACACCATACACGAATACACTTAATAGAAGACAGCAGCATATTTATTACATTCAAGTAAGATGATCAAAAGAGAAGAGGGTGAAGGTGTACTAACCTTCTCAAGGGAAGCAGACCAAACAAGGATTCCTTCTAATTACCTAGGACCCAAAGCTTCAAGCTTGAACTAGTGAATGCGCTCAGAAGAGAAAAAATAGAAATCAGAATAAACCCTAGTTTTTATGAAAATCTTAGTATTGCTTATGTGTTCATGTGAGGTCTTGTGAGTTTGTAGGTGATTCTAGGTGAGAGAAATCATGGACTGTAACAACCCGACCGGTCGTTTTATGATGTACAATGCTATTTCCCCCATTTCTATTTCTTTATGTGTTGATCAGCTACATTTCATCCTATCGTGTTGGTTGGTTTGGGATTAGATTAGTTTTGGAGAGATATGAGACACTTAATCTCTTAAGTTGTCCATTTAGTTGGAAAAGTCAATCGAAAGTTAACTTATGAGTAAATAATCTCGAAATTTGGTTTTTATGGCTCGGATAGCTTCACTAGGTGATTTGGGGCTTAGGAGCGTGATCGGAATATAATTTGAAGGTCCGTGGTAGATTTAGGCTTGAATTGGCAAAATTGGAATTTTAACATTTTCCGGTTGGTAGTGGAAATCTTGATATCGGGGTCAGAATGGAATTCTGAAAATTGGGTTAGACTTGTTGTGTCATTTGTCACGTGTGTGCAAAATTTTAGGTCATTCTGATGAGGTTTGATAGGCTTATTGATCGTTTGCGGAATTCGGAAGTTTTGGAATCCTTAGGCTTGAATCCAAGGGTGTTTTGATGTTTTTATGTTGTTTGATTTGTTTCAAAGGTTGGTATAAGTGTGAATAGTGATATCTGACTTGTTCGTATTTTTGGTTGAGGTCCCGCAGGCCTCAGGATGATTTCGGAAGGTTGTTAGAAAGTTTGGTTTTTATTATTGAGCAGCTTCAACTGCTGTTCCTGTCATAACCGCACTTGCGGAGTGGGAACCGAAGCTGCAACGCACGCAGGAGCGAGGAAGCAACTGCAGATGTGGCCATGAGCAAAAAGGTCAGAATTCGCAGATGGGAAAGCTGGAACGCACTTGCGTGACCGCAGGTGCGGGTAAGGAGGTACAGGTGCGGTTTAAGGAAAATAAGTGAAAACGCATATGCGGTTGGGTAGACCGCAGAATCAAGAAAAGCACCGCAGGTGCAGAATCCCTGGGTCAGAAAGTATATAAGCTTCCCTTAGCGAATTTTTGCCCATTTCCACCATTTTTAGACGGGCTTAGAGCTTTTTGAGAGATTTTGAAGAGGGATTCGAGGGGTAACACTTGGAGGTAAGATTTTGAACTCAATACTCGATACTATGGTGATTTCTAACTGATTAGACATGAAATTAGTGGAATTTAAGAGTTAAAATTGGAGAATTAGGGCTTGAAATTGGAGAGTTTAAATTGGGGATTTGAGGGGTCATTTGAGGTTCAATTTTGATGTTCTTGATATGTATAAACTCGTGGGAAGATAAGGATTCTAGTGATGTGATTTTTATCGAATTCCGAGATATGGGCCCGGGGGTCGGATTTAACCAATTCTGAGATTTGTTGATGTAATTTGATTATTTTCGTGTGGTCCTTGTTCCTTTGGCATATATTGATGTTGTGATTCTAATTTTGGATAGATTCGGGGAAATTTGAGGAAATGTCGAGTGGAAAAGGCATTGCGGAGTAAGTTTTCATCCGATTTGGGGTAAGTAACGATTGTAAATCTAGATCTGAGGGTATGAAACCCCGAAATTTTGTATTGTTTTGATAAATGAGGTGACGCACATGCTAGGTGATGGGTGTGTGGCCGTGCACCGGTAAGGGATTGTGACTTGGTCCGTCCCGTAGTAACTGTAGATTTTGCTTATTTTGATAAACTCTATATGATATCTATATGGTTTAGAAATGAATCTGTTAATTTAGGTTGAATGCCATGTTTAGGGCCTTGTGCTGAACTGTTTGAACCCTCAGAGGATTATACTATTTTCCTCAAACTGTTTTGATTTGAAAGCATATCCTTAGTCATGATTTCTACCTGTTTACTTTTCATTTAGTTTTACTCTGGTTTAAAATATTTGAAAGTTGTCTGGACTGAGTTCCCTGATTTGTTTTTACTGAAATGCCCGAGTGGATGTGAGGTTGATGACTAAGAGAGGTTGAGGGTCGAATGGTTAGTATTATATATATATATATATATATGGATCGGGCTGCAAGCTACAGCGATATGTTGGATCGGGTTGCACGCCGCAGTGATATAGAGCTTGGGCTGTAGGAGCCCCTCCTGAGTCTGCACACCCCCAGTGAGCGCAGTCGACTATATATTTACTGATCAGGTTGCACGCCGCAACGATCATTATTATGAGATATCTATTGAGCGAGAGCTAAGTGAGAGTGTGGATTAACGAGAGTTGAGTCATGAGCGACTGAGAGGCTTGCCCGAGAGGCTATATATATATGATTGATACTTTGCCCGAGGGGCTTGTTTATGAACTTAATGTTTTTCACCCTTCTTTTATGTTGAGCCTTTATTGAAAAATATTGAACAAATGTTTAATTAACTTTCATTGAAACTAGAGTTTTTACGAGCTGTTTGGAAATTGAACTACGGATTTGACTTTGATATTTCTATTGAGATTTTATATTAGTTTACGTATATGATTTAAATGCTCGTCATTACACTCAGCCTTTATTTACTTTGGTTACTTACTGAGTTGGCGTACTTAAGTTACTCCTTGAACCTTGTGTGCAGATCCAGGTGCCAAAGCTTCAGAGTGAGAGCTTTCAGCAACTTCTGTTTATTTACGAAGATAACAAGGTAGCTGCATGGCGTTCGCAGCCCTGCCTTTCTCCTTCTTATCCTTAGTGTCATTTATTTCAGTCTTTTCTTGTATTGAGTAGACAGTACTGAACAGTATCGTAGTGGTTTATGACCAGTGACACCAGAATCGGGCAGTATGGATGTATTTGTGTATTTTGTTCTTTCTCCTGCGTATTTTGTTATATTAAATGAAAGACTTGTGTTTATAACTGATTTGGAAAATGAATTTGCAAAAGACCTTTATGTTATCTTTGTTGCATCGGCTTGCCTAGTACTGTGATAGGCATCATCACGACCGGGTAGTTTGGGCTCGCAACACGACCCTATTAATAGTGCCATTTAATGGCTCTAGGGTTTTAACAAATTCAAACTGAGAGTGGAAGATGACGACGAGTTAATGATGTGAGCATAATCGGGTGAAACTGGAAAGAATAAAGGGAAAAGCAGTATTGAGTTTACCAGAGCACGAGGAGGCCGACTATTGAAGCCTTTGGACCAGCAGCCAAACCTTAATGTCCAGAGGTCACTGTGTTTGACCTATGGACGACGAGTAATAATAAAGCTGAAGATATTGGTCATGCATGCTCCGACTCGATAGAACAGAGGAAGGGTTGATGGACTTTCAAGTTGTATAGTTTAGGTCCAGGGTTTTATATTTGAGATTCAAATCGAATCGATGGAAATGGAATACAAATTGGCGAGATTCGCGGTTAACATGGGACAAAATGGATATCTTAGGGCTTGATTTGTGATCTTGCACATATTTTTTCAAGGTTTTAGGATTAATAGGGTTGATAGTGATGAGAGAAAAAAGAGAGAGAAAAAGGAAAGAGAGGCGGCAGGGGAGGTGGTAAATGATTAGGGTTTAGGGGATCATCTCTGAGTTAAGATTCAGAGATGGAACAAGAGTCGTCGGATCTTTTGATGAATGGCTCCAATTGTTTTGGTAACTAAGAATTTAGAAATGATTTAATGAGGAAATATTGATGGTCGTTGGATCTTTCTTATTAGACAGTTGAGATTGAATCTTAATAAGATTAAAGAATAAGAAGGAAATTGGGGTTAAATTCGGACCATTGATGAGATGGATCAATGGTCCAAATTCTATTTGTGCTTTCTTTGTGAGTCAGAGAGACGAACAACGTGGCACGTTGTGATTGGTTAAGGGAGAGGGACGCGGATAGCCACAGTGGATTGGAGGGGTTGTTTGGACTGGGTCATTTCGGATTGGGCTTGGTCATTTGGGCCAAAACTGATTTAAAGAATAACCACTTTGTGTTTAATTGAGAATTGCAATTATAGACTTTAGCCTCTTTTGATCCCCTTTATATTAAATTATATAAGCTTAATAATTTGGTAAAATTATACTCCCTCCGTTTCATATTAAATGGGGTATTTTCCCTTTTAGTCTGTTCCAAAACAAATGACACATTTCTAAATTTGGAAATAATTCAACTTTAAAATATTTCATTTTACCCATTATCCTTAATGAGAAGCTTTTATAGCCATGCAAATGTCATAGTCCCACAAACTTTTTATCCCTTAAGCTTTTAAGACCACAAGTTTTAAAAGTCTTCTTCTTTTTTCTTAAACTTCGTGCCGAGACAAACTACCTCATATAATATGAAACGGAGGAAGTAATTAGTATATATACTACTAACTATTTTAGTTAAATATTTATAAATATGTCATTTTCAAGTTATAGCACTAATTTCAAAATATTAACATAGTAATCTAATTAACTAAACATTAAGGAGTAATTCATCAAATTAATTATAATTCCTATGTGATGTGTGTGTGTGTAATATATATATATATATATATATATATATATATATATATATATATATATATATATATATATAAGGTTTTTTCAATAATATTAAAATAGTAAGTATATTTTTAATTACATAATACTAATTCTAGGTGATTAATTCAAAACTAATACTTAATTAATTTGTAAAAATAGGTATTTATTTATAGAAAATACTTTCAAAAAGATTTATTGTAAATTATTAAGTATAAGTAAATTAATTTTAAAAGGGAGGGTCAAAATTGATCATCCGTCGAACCCAGTTTAAATTAGGGTTTGAGAAGAGAGAAGCTCTGGAGAAAAAGTGGCGATCACTGGGCGATTTTCTTTGAGAGAGCTTTAATGGCCGCTCCGACCAGCGGCCAGCCCACTATTTCGGCTGGTCTGCATCCCCCCTTCATCGCCCCAACCCTTGTTACAACAAACACCAATGCCATGCCTTTAGATTACTCAAAACTATTAAAACCCTCCACTATAATGCTTTAAATGAAGCAATGCAGGATTCTCTCGACCCTATACCAATGCGACGAGTCTCGTTTTTGAATGGACAGCCCTTAGTGAAGTTCACTGAGGCAGAATTAGATTGCATGAACGTTATAGAAGGGTTGAAATATTCTGTGGTGGAAAAATTTGCGTATGGATGGCCAGAATTGAAAGAAATTTGTCGCATTGTACCTGCTCAATGTGGAATCAAGGGAGAATGTAATATTGGATTGCTTAGAGATAGGAATGTTCTTATTCAACTGACATTATGGCAAGACTTCATTGATTTCACGTCGAAAGGTGCCTATTATGTTAAGGAAAAAGCCGGCTATCAATATCAGTTGCGACCTCTCATCTATGATTCTAAGTTTAAGGTTGGGGAAGAGACTCCTATGGCTATGGCATGGATCTCTTTTCCAGTTTTGTTACCAATGTTTTTAGGTAAAGAATGTTTATTTTCACTTGCTTCAGGTGTTGGTAAACTACTTCATCATGATATGGCTACGATCAATAAGATACGACAAGGTTGTGTACAAGTAAAGGTACTTGTTGATTTATTAGTTGATCTTCCTAAGAAGGTGCGAATGGATATTGAAAACGAGGCTACTGGTGAGACAAGGACTGAGTGGGTTGCAATTAAATATGACATATTGCCTAAGTATTGTAAACATTATAGATTTCAAGGATACGAGGAGATTGAATGTTGCTGTTTGAATCCAGAATTAATGGCTAATGATAAGGGAAAACATGCAGCAGAGCTTAATGGTAACAATAATATGTAGAATAAGGAGCCTTTGATGATCCTTTCAAGTGGAAAATTAGTTGGTAATGTCGGTGAGCAATGAAAAGAAGTAAGGTATAATCGAGTAAAGAAATTGGACAGCAAGGTGAGGTGCAAAAACCTGGACAGCAAGGTGATGTGCAGAACCAAACTGGGAAGGAAATTGTTCTTGTTGTTAATGAGCCTCAGTAGACTAACAAATTTGCAGTCTTAGAGATAGTGGATATGGAGAAGGAAGATGACAATCAGTTGGCTTTGGTGGAGAAATCATCCTTTCAAACTAGTCCTAGACCTACTCCTAACAAGACTGGGAGATTGAATCCAACAGTAGTAGTTTTTAATCTTGCAGTAACATGGACAAGTTTGGTGGAAAAAAGAAAAACTCCTAGTCCTAATAAGGCTGGGAATGGTACAGCATAAGGAGAAAAAGGGAATAAATGGCTCAATGGGTTTGTGAGCACGTGATTTTTGCTCTCACGACAACTACTCCCAAAAAGTATAAAATAAAATAATTTTGTATCACATTTGATTTTTGTAGATTGTGTGTTATCTTTCTTTAGCATCTTGTATGTGTGTTTATTTGTTGAACTAATTAAAAATATAAAAATACGTGTGGCATGCATTTTTAAAATTATTTACCATAAAGTGGTTAGAAGAGAAATTACAAAAATATGCATTATTGCATTGTTGTCATTAGAGTTAAGTTAAAATATGAGGTTTGCATTGTTTGTTAGTGTATTAATTAATAGGTGTGCATTTTTCATCTCTTTTAAATTTTTAAAGTGTATTTAAATTAGTATTGGCTAAGTGAGAAAAGTGGGAAAATGGCTAAAAATGCAAAAGACCCAGGCCCAAACCAGCATCTGGCCCAGGCCACAGGAGGCTGGTCTCAGAGACGTCGAAACGATGTCGTTTCCA
>MU746430.1:58873-85376 GCA_026770625.1 Nicotiana glauca
TACCCTCACACCCCACGCCCCACGAACCAAACCCCCCCCACTCCGTCTCTCATCGTCTCCAACCTTAGAGACGAAACCAAGAACCCTAGCCCAGCCGCCACCCTTCCCCCTCGCCGTAAGCCAGGCGGTAACAATGTCCCTGACCTCCACCTTAACACCCTAAGACCTCTCAACCATCCTGAATCCAAATCTATGAACCGTTAACCTCGAATCAACCTGCATCTTCTCGAATATCGATTTAAAGATTCGAGCAAAAACTGATCCACCCCAAACGAGCCCAAAATCTTACCAGGTGTTACCCTGACCTTCCTCATAACCAAACCAAGCTTGGTTTGGTTCGAATCTGACCAGAAAATCACGAACCCCAAATCGACTACATGAACCCTAGAAATCTAAAAAATGGGGATGCCAGTAGGTTCGATAGGCGTTGAGTCCCGATGGACCTTAGTTTGGGTGTTCTCAGTTTGAGAACACCCTAGTTAAGGTCTGTTTGGCTTCAAATGTTCGAAGTGCCAGTCAAAGTTCGAGTATTCTGGAATTTGTGAGGTAATTTTCTTTTCTTTGGTTCTTTCTGGTTTTGTCTAGTTGTTTGTTTTTAGTTTTAATTTTCTTCACTTTTTATCCGACTGTTCTGCTCATCTCCCATCAAGACCTTTTATTTGGTCAATTTTTCTGCTAGTCACAAACGAGTAGGATATGAACTACATAGTCGATTTGATAATATCGTCAAAATAATTAATGTCGAAAACCACCTGTTTGCCCAAAGCATGACTTACTGTGTTTGATTCTGTATAACTGTTTTATTTGTTGCCCAGTGTGTGTATATAGTCGACTAAATAATTGTCGTCAATTAAATTAGTTGAAAACTAAAGAGGCTGATAATAGCCATTTTTGGGTTCACTCATGTTTATAATCACCTACCAGCCCTGCCTCTGTATTAGTTCATACTGAGCCGGAAGATGCTCAGTCATGATAGGTGCAAGGGGTTTGAGTTGATCAGGATTGGCTCCCAATGTGATCACCTCATCCCCTTTAGACTAATACTCTTTGATAATTAGACCATTCTGCCTTGTCACTCGTTTGAATTCTAGGATTGGTTTATAGCTGCATAAAATGGTTGATTAGCAATCGGTGTTAATGAAATTTTAAAAGGGGTTTTATACTGGTTAAAGAAGCTTAGGCAGGGGCAGTATTAACCAGGGGTTTAAGGGCAGTCTTGGGACTTATTAAAGTCTGTTTGATTGATTCAAGAGCGTTGTCCAGTTGGCTATTAAAATAGCTTTAAGCTTAAAAGTAATGGGTGTTCCCATGACAGCATGGGAATCAAATTGAATACTTCAATGCACCCATGCTTCTTGAATAAAACAATAGGGGACAAGGGTGGGGAACCAAATAGCTTGCATCAAGAAAGGGTATTAAGGCATGGGAATCTAAGGGGTATGGGCAGAAGGTCAGATGAGTCTCAAGACAGACCTCTAAGGTCTGTTCTTGGCTTATAAATAGGGGATTTTCTAACTAGATAAGGGGTTCTCTTTTTTTGGAAAAAAAAAAGGGACAAGCTCTCAGATAGTCAGCCTTTTTCTTTCTTTCATACAATCAGGGGGTTCTTTTTGGACAGTCTAAACTCTATTTTAGACAGTCAGTTTCTTTTCTTTCATATAGTAGGGGATTGCACATTGAGAAGGGTGGGATTTGTAGTTAGAGATTGCTGAGAACTTCAGTTTTCTAGTGGGAATTATTCAGAAAAGTCTAGGCTGGATTTTTGAGAGAAAAACAGAAAAAAAAAAAATAGGCTGGATTCCGATGCTTAGAATCCAGTCTTCGATAGTGCAAAAGAAAGCAGAAAATCAGAGACTGTCTAGTTTATTTTCGAGTGTGATCTAGAACTCCTGTTGCGTCTTTATCCGGATTCCTATTTAATTTCCAAGCTAATACTGGATTTCTGTTTAGTTTATCCAGTTGCTACTGGATTTCTGTGTGGTGTTTTACTGCTGGATTTTCGGTTCGGTTTAAATCTGTCCCGAGGTTGCTGTTTGTTTGGGTCTTCTTTTTTTGTCGAATCTGGTCCCTGGTTTTTCTACTCTTGGTTGCGGGTTTATTATTGTTGACTGCTGTGTTATTGTTGTTGCTACTGCTGTAATTGCTATTGTTTGGCTGCTGATCCTCCGTCTCCTTTATTTCCAAATATCATGTACACAATTGGAAACTCCTTGTAAAGAATGAAATTGAGGCCGGAAATGCAAATGAAGAGCTGAAGTTTTTTATGACTTAGTTTAAATCATATTCTGTATTAATTCGTATAGATATACAGTAGCAAAGTGCCTATGATCATGTAATCATTTTAGCATGAATAACCAAGTAGTAAAAATGTGGTAGTTTAGTGTGTAAACCCCATTCCTTATGCATGTTAATTAAAAGGGGAATTATTGATATAGTATGCATGTTAGCTGTCTTCAATCGGTTTCAGTTTTAGCTTACTCAAAATGCTTCGGATCTTTCTGTCGAATCGCTTAGTAGCTTGAATTCAATTGTTACAACTTGCGTACTTATAAACTTATAAGAACAGACTGCCCTATCGTATCATGTTTTGGATTTAACAAACCACGCTCAAAACCTAACTATAACAACTCGTAAGCATGCAATTAACTAGGACATTTTCTTTATCGTTAGAGACAAAAAAAATGAATAGAGAATCATAGTTGCTTTAGACTCGGCCTTAATAAAAGAACGAGACGAGCCTCGCCGCATTAAACACCTCAATGCGGGGCCCTCGAGAATAGCCTACGAACAATTAAACTTGGAAGAACCGTTAGTGAATATCATGGTTTTTCCCGAAGTTAATAAATGCGCAGGAGCTTTAGGCACGGATAATAAATATTACATTCTTAAACTCGGGTATACATTTATGTAACCCAAATCCAAATCTCAACGAAGTCAAAATGTGTTAAAGGCCACAGGCGTACTGGTACGGTGTGGTCCGAAATACATTTTCACGGCGTTGCAAGTCCTTGTTAAAAAAATAATAATAATAATATTAAAAGGGTTAAAAGTTAAAATTTGCACATAAGCTAAGTCATGTTATAAGATCAGATAATTAAGCCAAATATAACAGTTAAGCGACCGTGCTAGAACCACGGAACTCGGGAATGCCTAACACCTTCTCCCGGGTTAACAGAATTCCTTACTTAGATTTCTGGTTCGCAGACTGTAATATAGAGTCAACTTTTTCCTCGATTCGGGATTCAAATCGGTGACTTGGGACACCATAAATCTCCCAAGTGGCGACTCTGAATTAAATAAATCAATCCCGTTTCGATTGTCCTTTAATTGAAAAAACTCCCTTCTACCACGCCCTTCGCGGGATGAGGTAGCACCAAAAGGAGGTGTGACAGGGTTAATAGGACTTTTGTTCCTACAAATCTAGCTCAAAACAAGAGGACAATGCTAATAGTGTTAACAAGGATCAGCAGGGAGCATATCTGCCTCAATTGGTTACTACAAATCAGTCTTGCCAAGAAGTGCCTCCACAGTCTTTAGCTAATGGAAATATTCAGTTGGTAGATTTTGGAGAGATCAAACGAAAGAGAAATCAAAAGAAGAAGGAGAATTTCACACTGATAAAGAACAAGTGGATGAAGAAGGTGATAAACAATCCTGCATGGAAGATGTGGATGAGATGGTGAAATTTGTAGCTGAGGGAAATCAGAATGATGGTGAGCCGTCAGTGTTGAAGAAGATTGATGGAAATGCTAAACCTGTTAAAATTAATGAACCTAGCCCTAAACCTAAACCCAAACCACCAGATAAAACGCAACCTAAACCAGCCATTCAAGATAAGAATCCCAATCCAAAACATGTCTTCTTTGATATATCCCTAGCTCCAGTAAATCCTAACATACAAAACATTAATAATATCATCCCTTCAAAGAGACATGTATCATTTGTAGCTCCAGTAACCAAAAAACCTCCTAAAGGAAACACTGCCTTAGCTCATAAACATGTGAAGACTCAATTGGTTAAACAGCACAAGAAAGATGAACAAGTCACTAATGGGAAGAAGGATGGACTAGACATGGATGAGGAAACCACTTCACAGAACTTCATGCACATAGAAAGACAAGGTAACCTATTCCCTAGTGTGATGGATAAGGTGAAATGAGCTGGCAAAGGCAAGAAGAAACAGCAAAAGGAAAACACGTATGTCCCAGGTACTAGTGTTCAAACAAGGAGGACAGTTTCCAAATTGATTGTTTAATCATGAATGCCATAATTTGAATATTAGATCAGTGAACACATAATAAGCCTTTGAAAGTCTTATTACAATGCATAAACAACACAAATTTAGGTTTGTGGGACTAATGGAACCAACGCAACAATCGAGAAAGCTTGAAAGATAGAGGAGCAGACTTGGTTTTGCACAGGCTTTTGTACATTTTTCAAACAAAATATGGGTTTTTGTTGATGATGGATTTGAGGTTATGTTATTATTAACATGCACCAACAGCTCACTTTTAAGGTTGATTGAGAACAGTACTCAACAGGAAACGATCCTCACGCTAGCATATCCCAATGCGATCATATTGAGCGTATAGAACTGTTGGATACTTCATATGCTTTGGCAAGTGATATGATTATTCCCTAGATTGTTGGTGGGGATTTCAATGTAATATGGGATAAGGAGGAGAAGTTTGGAGGTCTTCAAGTCCCTTTGAATGAAGTTGATGACTTTAGGCACTGTATTAACACTTGTAATCTCAATTATCTTAGATTCAAGGGAAGCATATTCACATGGTGGAATGGTAGGGCTGAAGAGGACTGCATTTTCAAAAGGCTTGATTGAGTTTTAGACAATATGGATTTCCAGGAGTGGAAGTAACTCATTTGTCAAAAGTTGGCTCCGATCACTGTCCTTTATTGATTAAGTGTGATCCAAATCACACGCCTATTAAGAAACAATTAGGTTCCTGAAATTTTGGACAGAACATACTACCTTTCAAGATGTTGTGAAGGAGAATTGGATTGATGAGAATATGGCTAAAGTTCACGCTAGTTCTTTCACTATCTTTCAACAATAAACTGAAGATGTTGAAAATAGCACTATCAATGTGGAGTAAGGTTACATATAGGGATATATTTCAAAAAAAATGCAAGTTTAGAAGGAGGACACTTGGCTAGAGCTTACTTGCTGCTGGGACTGCGTGAGCTGGTGAAGCTATTCGATGGGGCTAAAGATGCCGAGTCTGGGGAAGGTCCTTCTGGGACCAAGTAGTTAGGAGTCTTTCTTTTGCTTTAATGTAATAAGGCCCACGACCATTAGTAACATTTTATTTCCACTATTTTGGTGTCATTTTGGGATTTGTCTTATTTTTTATCAATAAAATGAGGCATTTGGCATTATAAGTTCTCCAAATCAACTTATCGCTAGGCCTACCTCGGGCACAATGAGGCACCCAAATTAGGACATGATTTATATTCTTTCACTATGTGTTTAAATATTGCAACGTTTTCTTCTCATAATCCTTACATACTTGTTACCTTTTTGTTTTTACTTTTTGTTTATTCCCCTTCCCGAAGGTTAGTTCGTGCACTCTGGCATCATTATCCTACTCTACAAGATCCAAGGGCCCTCCCCCTCCTCCTCCTTCGAGTCCTATCAGAAACAAGAACAAAGCAAAAATGGAAGACCTGAGCAACATCAGAAAGGAGAACTCGGATGAACGGGTAGAGGTTACTCAGGGTATTCAGGTTTCCAAGGAAAGTGTCGCCCAACGTGAGCAGAGGTTGTTGAAATTTCAGGAAGAACTTGACCAAGTTTGGAACTTGGAAAACTTATCATTTTCCCTCACTACCCCGGATGTCAATGCTCCAAATCCTACAGCTCCACAAAACATCCCAAAACCACAAAACCAATCCGCTCCCCATCACCACTGCAACACATGCCACATTCCGAACAACACCGTACTACTCACTCCCGAACCACTAAACTCCACAAATGATCATCCTCACCGCACCCCCATCTATTTGGAAACCATAACACAATATACTCAACCTATTGCAAGCACATCGGAGTCTGATGACAAAAACTCTCTCATCAGAAACCTGGCCGCAGAACTCAAGAAGCTGACTAGCTGAGTCCAAGGTGTTGAAGGAAACAAAGGTATCGAGGGGCTGAATTATGAGGACCTTTGCATTCAACCAGATGTCGAACTTCTGAAGGGGTACAAACCTCCCAAGTTTGAGATGTTTGATGGCACATGGGATCCCAATATCCATTTGAGGACATACTACGATAAGCTGGTCGGAGTCGGAAGAAATGAAAAGATTCGCATGAAGCTCTTTATGAGAAGTTTGAAAGGGGATGATCTATCTTGGTACATTAGCCAAGACCACAAGAAGTGGACAAGCTGGGCATGTATGGTGTCCAATTTCATGGATAGGTTCAGATTCAATATGGAGAATGCGCCAGATGTATTCTACATCCAGAATTTGAAGAAGAAACCTACAAAGACATTCCGCGAGTATGCTACTCATTGGAGATCTGAAGCTGCTAAAGTCAGGCCAGCCTTAGAAGAAGAACAGATGAACAAGTTTTTCGTCTAAACTCAAGACCCACAGTACTACGAGAGGTTGATATTGATCGAAGGCCAAAAAATTTTTGATATCATCAAACTAGGGGAGAGGATCAAGGAAGGTATCAAAAGTGGTATGGTCACTAATTTTGAGGCATTGCAGGCTACCAACAAGGCTCTACAGTCTAGGGGCACGTCCAAGAAAAAGGATGTGAGTGTCGTGATGGTTGCACAGAAAATAAAATCCCCAATAAAATACCAAACCTACCCAGTATCTCCTCTCATATATCAACCTACCCCTAATTACCAAGAACCCCCGCCTTCCTACCAAGCTCCACCACCTACTTACCAATCATCTCCACCTCTCACATATCAACCTACCTCACCAAGATATTCCCAACCCACACCCGTCTACCAAGCCTATAATGCTCATCCCTCTCACTATCAATCACCTCCCACCCCCCAAAACTTCCCTAGACCGCGCCCTATCTTCGACCGTAGACCTCTCAAGCAATACACCGCCATCATCGAACCAATCGACCAGCTGTATGAAAGGCTCAAAGTGGTTGGTTACGTCACCCTTATCCCTTCCATAACTCTAGAAAATCCTTCCCAATCGATCAACCCGAATAAAATCTACGCATACCATTCCAGCATGAAGGGTCATACCATTGATGAGTGCCATTCTCTAAAGGACAAGATTCAGACCTTGATTGACAACAAAATCATTGTGGCAAAGGAGCCTGCTCCGAACATCCACAACAACCCTCTGCCATACCACAAAGGGGTAGGTGTTCATATGATAAAGATAGAAGATGACTGGGACCCTAAAGGATCGATCGGATTGATCACTGAAGGTGACGAGCCGAAGAAACCAATAGTCATACTTAATCTGATTGTAGTCCAAATCTATCCCTCTCGGGATGCTGAAATAAACATGTCTGTACCACTCAAGTTTGAAACACCGTCTTCTACAAAGATGCCAGAACCGATTGAGGTTGAGTTTGGGTCCCCAAAAGCACATGTACCATTTGAAGTTGTTGTGTTACCTCCCAAAGCGATGGTACTCATCCCGGTGGCAATGTCAACCATATCACCATTCCATAAAAAGACCGTCCCCTGGGACTACACAGCCGAGGCAAGAAGGAGAGGGAAAACCAAATCTGGAGAAGCAATTGCAGCACAGGGTATGACTAGAACCGACAGGGTTTATACTCCAGAATATCTAGCTTTGTCCAGCAAGTAGGCCTTTGGAGGACCAACCATCACTGAAACTGGGCCTGATGACCTCTGGAGGAAGATACAAGCAAAGGAGTACTCGATCATTGACCAGTTGAACAAGACGCCAGCCCAGATCTCCATCTTAGCCCTGCTACAAAGCTCTAACACACATAAAAATGCCTTATTGAAAGTTTCGAGCGAAGCATATGTGCCCAGCAACATAACTAGAGGAGAAATGGCAAACATGGTAGGTCAAGTATTGGAGAGCCACAAAATCACTTTCCGCGAAGATGAGCTGCCACCGGAAGGGCTAAGACACAACAAAGCATTGCACATCACTGTACATTATGAAGACTATTTCACCACCACAATTCTGATTAAAAGAGGGTCCAGCCTCAACATTTGTCCATTGGTGGCTCTCAAAACATTGGGAAAGAGCCTGCATGAGATCAAGGATAGGGCCATCAACATCAAAGCTTTTGATGGCTCCCAAAGGTCCACTATTGGGGAAATCAGTTTGTGTCTGCAAATGGGACTGACTTGGTTCGGCGTTGATTTTCAAGTAATAGACATCCTAGCATTTTATAACTTGCTATTGGGACAACCTTTGATTCACGCCGCTGGAGCTGTAGCATCAACCATGCACCAGGCAATGAAGTTCGAGTGGAATCACCAAGAGGTGATTATTCATGGCGACGGTAGTAATCCCATATACAGTTGCCAGACCATCCCAGCGATCGGAGGAAGAAGGAAGATAGGCGGAGAAACCTACCATCACATTGAGCGAGTCAACACCATAGACAAGGATAAGTGGTGGGATGACAAGATCGAAAGTATACTGAATTGGAGCGGATATGAACCTGGAAAGGGGCTCGGCAAGAACCTCCAAGGAATCGCCAAACCCATCAAGCTGAAGAAACATGGTGCCACTTTCGGTTTGGGGTATGAATACACTTGGGAGGAGTTCAACCATTGGTCTCCACTATGGCTTTCCCTACTACCCACTGGAGCATCTGATACCTCGCCTGGAGCAAACTTTCCAACCAGCAGATATCATATATGGGTCAGAAGAAGAGGAAGCGCTGGCAGCAATGAGTAATCTATTTTTGGAAGACGACAATATGGACAGTTGTGTCATTTTTTAGGAGGAAGGAGAGGAAGGCCCTTCTATACAAGCTGTGAGTTGAGGAGCGCGCCTCAATAATTGGTCCATCAGAACCACCAAGGCCCGGAAAGCTTCGGGGTAGCAAGGCTGAACAAAGCACCATGCATCATCTTTATTTTTTGCTAGTTGATTTTCTTTTCGCATTTTATTTTCGAAAATAAGAGCTCCAATGTTCAAAATAATTAAGAAGTTTATCAAAGAATTTTAGTTTCTTATATCAAAGCTCTTATTATTTTTCTATCGTTTACTTTATTTACATAGCATTACTATTACTTATCTTGATGAATCAACGATTGTGACTTGCAACGAGACAACGCAACAAACGAATATAGACTCAGAAGAGGATGATATACCATAAGAGGTTGTTAAAGAAGTTGCAGAACTTTGAGAATAGGCCTAAGTATAACTTGGACGAAACTGAGGTTATCAACTTGGGGGATACAGAGAATGTCAAGAAAACGCGCATCAGTGTTCATCTGTCACCATCGAAAAATGAAAAATACATAGAGTTTCTAAGGGAATATGAGGACATATTCGCCTGGTCGTATTATGATATGACTGGTCTCAGCACATCTATTGTAGCTCACAAACTGCCAACGGATCCAACATGCCCACCGGTGAAATAGAAGCTCAGGAAGTTCAAGCCTGACATGAGTTTGAAATCAAGGAGGAAGTCACCAAGCAAGTCAAAGCCAAGGTCCTCAGGGTAGTAGAGTACCCAACATGGCTAGCCAACATTGTGCTAGTGCCGAAGAAGGATGGGAAGGTCAGGGTCTGTGTCGACTACTGGGATCTCAACTGGGTCAGTCCGAAAGATGACTTCCTCCTACCGAACATACACATTCTAATTGACAACTGCGCCAAGAATGAATTGCAGTAATTCGTCGATTGTTTTGCTGGGTATCATCAAATATGGATGGATGAGGAAGACGCTGAGAAAATGGCTTTTCTTACGCCATGGGGGATGTATTGTTACAAGATGATGCCATTTGGGTTAAAGAATGCGGGGGCCACCTACATGAGGGCCATGACTACTATTTTACATAACATGATACACAAAGAGATCCAGGTGTATGTAGATGACGTCATCATCAAATTCAAGAGAGCCACCGACCACATGGAAGATCTGAGGAAATTTTTCTACAGACTGAGGAGGTACAATCTGAAACCGAATCCCACCAAGTGCGCATTCAGGGTTCTTGCTGGAAAGTTGCTTGGGTTCATCGTAAGTCGCCGAGGAATAGAGTTGGATCCATCAAAGTTTAAGTTCATTCAAGAATTGTCGCTGCCAAAAAATAAGAAAGAGGTCATGAGTTTCTTGGGGAGACTTAACTATATCAGCCAGTTCATAGCTCAATCCACTGCTATTTGTGAGCCCATCTTTAAGATGTTGAAGAAAGATGCCGCTACTAAATGGGCCGATGATTTCCAGAAATCCTTCGACATAATCAAGGAATACCTATCAATACTGCCAGTCTTGGTCCCGCCCGAACCGGGTAGACCACTATTGCTCTACCTTTCAGTATTGGATGGAGAATTCGGTTGTGTTCTGGGGAAACACGACGAAACAGGGAGAAAGGAGCAAGCCATATATTACCTCAGTAAGAAGTTCACTCCATACGAGGCCCGGTACTTTCTATTAGACCACACCTGTTGTGCTTTAACTTGGGTAGCTCAAAATTTGAGGCATTATTTCTGTGCCTATACCACTTACCTCATATCAAGAATGGATCCGCTGAATTATATCTTTCAGAAGCCCATGCCCACTGGCAAACTAGCCAAGTGGAAAATCTTGTTGAGTGAATTCGACATTGTTTACGTGACTCAGAAGGCAATCAAAGGACAGGCACTGGCAGATCATCTTGCCGAAAATACCGTGGACGGAGAATACGAGCCTCTAAAGACGTATTTTCCTGATGAAAAGGTATCTTTCATAGGAGGAGATATTTCAGAATCCTATGATGGTTAGAGGATGTTCTTCGACGAAGCAGCAAATTTCAAAGGAGAGGGCATAAGAGTAGTCCTAGTATCAGAAACCGGCTAGCATTATCCGGTATCTACCAAACTCAGGTTCCCGTGCACCAACAACATGGACGAATATGAAGCCTGCATCTTAAGGCTCAAGTTGGCCATTGACATGAACGTTCACGAGTTGCTAGTGATCAGGGATTCAGACCTGCTTATACACCAGGTCCGAGAAGAATGGGAAACTAAGAACTCCAAGATACTCCCTTATTTGCATCATGTATAGGAGTTGAGGAGGAGGTTTACAAGCACAGAGTTCCAGCACGTCCCCATAATCTAGTACGAGTTTTCCGACATATTGGCTACCCTATCATCCATGATTCAGCATCCAGATAAGAACTTCATTGATCCTATCCTGGTGAAAATTCATGATCGGCCAGCTTACTGTGCTCAGGTCGAGGAAGAAGCAGACGGAAAACCCTGGTTCCATGATATCAAAAGGTATTTGACAATGGGAGAATATCCAGAACTTCCAAATGCTACTCAAAAGTGCACACTGGAAGGTTATCCAATCACTTCTTTCCCAGCGGAGGAATCATGTATAGGAGGACTCCCAATTTGGGATTGCTAAGGTGTGTCGAAGCAAAGGAAGCATCCAGGTTATTAAAAGAAGTTCACGCAGGGACCTGTGGTCCACATATGAATGGTTTTGTCTTAGCAAAGAAAATACTCCGAGCATGATATTTTTGGATGACTATGGAAACAGACTGCATCTAGTATATCTAAAAATGCCATCGCTGTCAGATATATATGGATATGATAAAGGTACCCCCAAATGAGCTTACTGCAACAAGCTCGCCATGGTCGTTCGCCGCTTGGGGAATGGATGTCATCGGACCTGTTGAGCCTGCCGCATCAAACGGGCATAGGTTCATTCTAGTGGCCATTGATTATTTCACCAAATGGGTTGAAGCAGCATCATATAAAGCAGTAACCAAGAAGGTTGTGGCAGATTTTGTCCGCAACCGCATTGTTTGTCGATTCGACATCCTAGAGTCGATCATCACTGATAATGGTTCCAATCGAAATAGTGACTTGATGAAATCCATGTGTGAAACATTCAAAATCAAACACAAGAATTTTACAGCCTACAGACCTTATATGAATGGAGCCGTAGAAGCGGCCAATAAGAATATCAAGAAGATACTAAGGAAGATGATAGAAAAGCATAAGCAGTGGCATGAGAAGTTGTCATTAGCCTTATTGGGATACCACACCACAGTTCGCACATCAATCGGGGCAACTCTTTACATGTTGGTTTATGGTACAGAGGCAGTCATTCCTATCGAAGTAGAAATTCCCTCATTGAGAATCATACAGGAAGCAGAACTTGACAACGCAGAATGGGTAAAGAGTCACTACAAGTAGTTAGCCTTATAGATGGAAAAAGAATGAACGCAATTTGTCATGGTCAACTTTATTAGAACAGAATGACCAGAGCCTTCAACAAAAGAGTCAAGCCAAGACAATTTACACCAGGACAGCTGTTATTAAAGAAAATCATTTCGCACCAGGATGAAGCCAAAGGAAAATTCTCTCCCAATTGGCAGGGTCTATACATGGTTCACCGGGTTCTAACAGGAGGAGCCCTCATACTTGCAGAAATGGACGGGGAACTTTAGCCAAAGCCGATCAATTCAGATGCAGTCAAGCAATACTATGTGTAGCACTTATGATTTTCTTTATGATGTAATTTGAACTATGTCTGACCTGATTCCCATTTAAGAGGGGATACGTAGCTATGGGTTCGGTCACAATTCAATAAAATTTTCATTTTCCCCGATATTGGAAACTGGGGCAGAATCTTAAGGAGGACCCTCAAAATTTCAAAGTTGATTTTCAGCCAGTCATCGCGTGCAACTGTCGGAAGCACCAGACCAGTAAACTGGGACAGAATTTTGAGGAGGACCCTCAAAATTCCTAAAAGGGAGGTTGCAATAACTTGAACCGCGTCGCAGTCGTCGGTTCATCTAAAAGAAAATCATTTTAAAATTGTGTAGTTACATCATATTCTTTACTAAATCATGCATAGCTACTATCAGAATTGCTTTGTTTAGCGATGCTACCCCCAATGAAAGAAAGAGCCGAATAGGACAAGCGAAGTCCACGGGAGGATGAACTAACCTTCCTTCTTTACAAAACTCACGATTTTTCATACATGCACCCCAAGACATAAAATCATCAGATACGATTACATGCTCATACTTTTGCAGGAATACAACTCTCAGAATCATCACTTACTTACAAGTGCTATCCACACATGACATCCCCAGCAGCCACAATGATGCAATCAGTTATCAGCTATCATCTATCAGCTAAGAGCTTTTGTTACTATTCACCTTTTACCTCTGCATTACATAAGGCTACCTTTATACCTTCCGAGACTAAGCTCTGTCTCCATTTGCATTTTTTGCATTGCATAAGGCTACCTTTTTGCTTTCCGAGACTAAGCTCTGTCTCCATTTGCATTTTTTGCACTGCATAAGGCTACCTTTCCGCCTTTCGAGACTAAGCTCTGTCTCCATCTGCATTTTTTTGCATTGCATAAGGCTACCATTCTGCCTTCTGAGACTAAGCATTGTCTCTATCTGCATTTTTTTTGCACTGCCTCAGGCTACCTTTCTGCCTTCTGAGACTAATCTCTGTCTCCATCTGCATTTTTTTGCACTTCATAAGGATACCTTTCTGCCTTCCTAGACTAAGCTTTGTCTCCATCTGAATTTTTTGTACATTGCATAAGGCTACCATTCTGCCTTCCGAGACTAAGCATTGTCTCCATCTATATTTTTTGCACTGCATAAGGATACCTTTCTGCCTTCCAAGACTAAGCTCTATCTCCATCTGCATTTTTTTGCACTGTATAAGGCTACCTTTTCTGCCTTCCGAGACTAAACATTGTCTCCATCTGCACTTTGCATTGCATAAGGCTACCATTCCGCCTTCCAAGACTAAGCATTGTCTCAATCTGCATTCTTCTGCATTGCATAAGGCTACCATTCTGCCTTCCGAGGTTAAGATGTACCTCCATCTGCATGGCTGAAAGATCACCAACCATTATTTAAATCTTGCATGGCTGAAAAATCGCCAACTTTATTAAATCTAACATCGGCTGAAATATCGCTATTTATATGTACACTCTACATCGGCTGAAATATCGCCACTTTATTTAAATCTCTCGGGGGCTAAAATATCGTCGTCTTATTAAATCTCTCCATGACTGGAATAACGCCACCTTTATTTAAATTCCGCACCGGCTGAAATATCGCCACTTCATCCTGTATCGATTGAAAGATCGCCATTTGTATTTACATTTTTGCACGGCTGAAATATCACCGCTTCATTTAAGTCTTGCATAAGCTGAAAGATCACCAAATTGTCCAAAGGCATCATAGTTCAGAGGCACCATTTTCATAGCCCGAGAACGCCATGCTATGGCCTGAGGACCCCCTTCTTTATCTTTTGCATATCATTATTCAAAGGCATCATGGTTCGGAGGCATCATCCTCATAGCCCGAGAACATCATTTCATAGCCTGCGAATCCTTTATTATAAGCTTCATGGCCCAGGACGTCATGGTCTAAGAACGTCATCCTAGCCGTCCGAAGACGAGCATTTCATGGTCCAATGGGAACTTGCATCACGTTTAAATTTGCGCACAACATATGTTTGCATTGCTCACTTGTAGGTACACCGGCCAGCAATGGCCGTTATAGAAGGAGTGTTCCCGCTCCGGTTCCCGCAGCCTATCAATCCCTGACCATCCTTCCCAACCTGAATATCGCGTTTGTCTTTCGAAATCTCCGTCGGCACGTTCCGCCGACTGATTCCCGAACTGCCTATGGCCTGATTCCTGTAAGACCAGGGATATGTAGGAAGCTCAGGAACCAGAGCTCGGTCAAAATTTTTCAAATCGTTTCATTGGATCAAAATTGGCCATCATATATTTATCCAACAACTCTTTCATCCTTCTCGGGTATAGAGGGGCAGCTGTTGATATCCAATTTTTTCCATATATTTTTATATATTCAAAATAGCATGTACATGCATATATAAGCATGCCCAAGAATTTTGGTATTTTCCACTTATTTTTAAATATTTTAAAATCAATTTATTGTCCATTTTAGCAGTACAAAACCAATAATTATCCCAAAAATTTATTCTTTTTGTGATTAACCTATTTTATTCTCATATTTACACTAATATATAATTAATATAATTTTTGCATATTTTTTACATATTTTTTTGGTATTTTTAAAGCTAAGTTGCATATAATTGCAATTATAGCCTACTTTACGATTAGCATCATTTTACAATTGTAAAATCATTTCCAATATTTTTAGATTAATATTTATATGTTATTAATTAGTCCAGTACCTTTAATTTATTTTATAATCTTTTTTAACTATTTTATAAAAAATAAAAGAGGGAAAATTGGCTATTTAACAAACAGTCGTTTATTATTTCAATCATAGCCAATTTAACCACACACCCCATCAAATTTAATTGGCCCAATACTCAATTAAAACACCCCAGCCCAATCCCTAATATAACCCGGCCCAAACCCGATTTAATCTGAGTCGTTGATCAAATAAGATCAACGGTCCAGATTACCTTTCCTTAATTAAAATTCAAACTATACCCCCCCCCCCCCCCCCCCCCNTCACCCTCTGCCTCGTATGGTTCTCCCATGCTGGTATATGTCATCCCTAAGGCCCTCGAAGGGCGAGGACCCGTCTACTCACACCCATGGTGTTCCTGTTTGCTTCAGGCCTCCAAAGTTTGTTTTCGAGTGAGGCATGTGACCTTTGATGCTCGAGCCAGTAACATTTGAGGTTCTTCTTATCTTCTCGGAGGTTTTCTTTGAAACCCTAATATTTGGAACTTCTGATTCTCTTAGATTTACAGTAGATCTAGGCATATTACGAGTTATTATGATGTTTCCTTTAAAAAACTTTCTATTTTTCTAAACGGACCTTCACTTTTAACTAGGGTTCCAAAACCTTTCTCAAAATGGTTTTCTTTATCGATTTTTAACACTATCTCATGATTTTCCCTCATATTTACCATTGTTGAAGTCTTTTCCTTATGATTGGGTCAGTATATGTGTTTGATTATCACAAATGGTTTGAAATTCTAGTGATTCTACTCTGTTTTCCCATTAGGGTTTATGGCTCTTCGTCTCCTTTGAATATATCATGTCTACTCTGTTGATTCGTACTAGTATCTGTGTGAAACCCTAATTTTTAGACTTAGAACCCTAAAAGCTGCTCTTTTTTCCTGTGTGCTTGCATATGCGTTCATGTTTCCCTAATCTTTACCCTATGTTGTTTGTCTTTGGGTTCATCTTGCATCCCTGACTCACATGACTCCTAATTTTATATACTAGGGTTTCTGATTTTCGTCTAATGTGTGTTTATTCCCTTTAAATCAGTATTAGTTTGCCACTTTGAATCCTTTAATAATTGTGACTAGTACTTTACTGATTTTGTGTATTTTCCTTTAACCATGATACTTGCCTTAGAACTCTTTGCTGATTTTATTTATTTTACTTTAACTGTGATACTTGCCTTAACACTCTTCACTGATTTTGTGAATTTCCTTACTCGTTGACATCCGCCTTAACTGATAACTGATTCCTTGCGATACGAGGGGATCTCTTACTGATTTTCAAAATGATACTCTGCCTTATTTTATGTGCAAGCATGTCGCCAATTGATTCTTACTTTCCTTAATTCATATGTTCTATACTTGGTCCTAATCACACGCATTATTCTTTACTACTCTATGTATGATTGAAATTAGTCTTTCAATTAGTCTCTTTCCTTATTTGTCACCCTGGTAGCCGTTTGAACTAGGACTCCCCAATTAAAGGGGAGTACTTACATTGATTGGGATTCTGATTGTATTTACTTCTATAATTACACTACACTTTACTTCTTACCTTATTTTCTACTCGTTTTTAGAACTATAAATACACTACTCTTTCATTAACAAAGGGACATCGGGAAAAACTCTCAATTCTACATTCTCTTGTGCTCTTTCTCTCTTTCTCCTTTGGCTCTATTGATGTCCTCTGCTCTTGCCTATTATTAGTCGGCTGTAAGCCAAGGCTAAAATTGTGTTATCACTATGTCTTTGCATCCTGCTCTTGCTCTTTACTGGTATGTCTTAGATTCAATTCAAAGCTCCAACAATAATGTGATTCTCTATTTGTTTCAGTTCTTACTATTTCTAGTTTGCTTCTATTTGTGGTTCTCTTGCAAAATCTGTAATTAAAATGTATTACTAGCATGTTATTATATCTTCCCTTCCCTTTGGATTAGTATACTCCATTTATGTGTGTTTCCAAGCATGACTTGCATACTTATCCCAAATCCCTATCACCCCTCTATGTGGTTGTTCTTCACATCTGTTTTTTCCTATGACTATGCCTGAAAGTGTTTGAGCTAGTCCTAGACCTTCGTTGGGTTACAGTTTTTGTCCTATGTGTCCCTAACCCCCACTAACCTTGTTTGTGTTTGTTGGACCAGCCTTGGTTCTGTGGTCTTTGGCTGTGTATGAATCTATCTTTGGAGGTTCTTGTTGTTTATTACTCTATTTTGCTTTTCAAAAAAACTATTTTTTACTAAACAGACTCTTTTTGTTTTTACGAAATGTTTTAAGTGAAACTCCTTTCAACACTATCAAAACATTTTCGAACTCTCTTGCACTTCACTTTATTCCTAGATACTTAAGTTCCACCCCCTCAGTGTGAGCACTACTTTGGGAACCTCCTGGGTACCCTCTGAACTCTGACACACTGAGGCTGGTATCTCCACACTGCACATGTTTAACTCCTGGTTACTAGCTCTGGGCGTGAGCATGGCCCAAGAGCCCTCGAGGTCCTTAGGGAACTTTGGCACACCCAAGCTATGAAAGGCTATTTTGGCAATAAAGTTTGGAGGATTTGGGCCTATTGAAGGCTCCCTATAGAATAACTTCTTATTTTTTTATTTCATTACTATAATTCAGATACTACTGGTTTGTAATAATTTGTAAATGAATGATTGGGGGCTGAATAGTGAATATGGGGGAGGGGTATGCATGTTTATTTCTATGGGTAGAAAGCATATTTATAGGTTTTTATTTACCTATTTGCGCAATAGATAACCTACTTAGGACATGCATTTCATATGATAGAAATCATGTTTTAGGTCTTTTATTCTCAGCATATTATTGTACTCACTTCGTAGTCTTAATTATTAACAAACTGTCATTACTGCATTGGCATAGTAGAGATCATGTTTTAGGAACTCTTATGTGCATTAGACATCCTGTTTCTTAGAGTTATATACTTATCTGGATTGCAATTGTCAAAACGCCTATTAGCATGCTTAATCCAATAATACAAGTAATAATGCGTATCCTTTCTTTTTAAATCAGAATCAAATATGCATGTCCACTCTTTAAGACAATCAGACAATGTATATGACGCCTAGGCAAACTTTAGGCCTAATAATAATTGATTAATCATGTGGTTACCAGTTTAAGACTAATTAGCCACTTTTAATTTTGAACTTTGCTGCTTCCATTCTTATTTTGATTCTCTGAACTTCACTCTGTTTTACTAAACTCTCGCCCTACTTTGAAATGATCTCGAAATTGTGTATCTGTTCTACTATGTTTTCTACTCGGTTACCCTTTTCTGCCCAGAATCGTGCTATTATTTTCAAAATATTTATCCTACGTCTCGTCAAGTTAATGTATCTCCATGCCTTTACTCTATTTACAAATAATGTTTTAACGATTTTATCTATATTTTCACTAACTCCTAAACTGCTGTATAATTCTAAATCCTACTACTGTCCCAAGTTGTATTTCTGAAAACCAAGCATTTTTCAAATCACTTAGTCCTAATTAAGCTTTTGCTTTCACTAAAACCCACTGTTTTATTTCAACATTCCGGCTTTTAAAACTCTTGTCTTTGAGACCTTAAATGTGTTTGAGACGTGCTAATTATGAGCTCACTTGTGGAGGGATCTGTGAGTCTCTATGTGCCTTTGCATGTTCCCCTTATGTGTAGTCATGTTTGTTATGTATGTCGCTTAGCATTTTTGCCTTTAAACTTAAGGGTTCAGCCTAGTCCCTACCACGTAGAAATAGTGGTCCTAAATACCCTCCGGGACTTATAGGACGGGACGAGTAATAGCACGCAATAAGTATTCGTGACCAACTCACACGTTTAATAACCCTTATGAGTTGGGAAGGGTAGAATATAGATATGATGACCACGCGATAACACCACGTGTATAAATGGTTGCGGGGTGTTGTGTGGGGTGATCCATATTGATTATAAACCTAGGACCACCCCCCCCCCTTCCCTTTATTTGTTTTTTTTCATTTATTGTTTAAATATTTTCTTAAAATTTCTGCCCTATTTATCTCTCCTCAAATTTCAATTTACTTGCAATATTATGTGAAAACTCCCTCTATGTGAACCCTTATTTGCTTACTTGTTAAGTGAAGTCACAATTATAACATGGCCGGGAACCACACTAGTGGATCTTGGGGGGTGACTAACACCTTCCCCTCGAGATAATTTCTAGCCCATACCCAAACTATGGTTTTCAAACTCAAAAACCCTTTTTTGTGTCCTAATGCACTTAATCATTAAGTGGCAACTCTTCAAATTCAAAAACAAACTCAAATCCCAAAAGGGAAAAGAGTTTTCCTCCCAAATGTCGTAAACCCGATTTCGCCTTTAAGAAGAAAAAGAGGGCATCAACACTCCCTCAAATCTTTCAAATCAGGCGGGGCCATACGATATGGTGGAATAGAAATAGGCTGAGTGCCCGGAGCCAAATCAATACAAAATTCAATATCCTTGTCGGGGGGCATACCCGGTAGGTCTAAAGGAAATACCTCAGGAAACTCGCAAACAACGGGCATAGAATCAATAGAAGGACCTCAGCACTAGAATCACGAACATAGGCCAAACACCCCTTCTCGACCATGTGCCGAGCCTTCATATAAGAGATAACACTGCAGGTAGAATGACCAGGAGTCCCTCTCCACTCTAAATGAGGTAAACCCTGCAAGGCTAAGGTCACAGTCTTGGCATGATAGTCCAAGATAGCGCGGTAAGGTGATAACCAGTCCATCCCTAATATAACATCTAAATCAACCATGTTCAGAAGAAGCAAATCTACATGAGTCTCAAGACCTCCAATCACAACTATACATGAACGATGGGCTCCATCTACCACAACAGAATTACCCACCGGTGTAGACACATAAACAGGAGCACTCAAAGAATCACTAGGCATGACCATATACTGTGCAAAATAAGATGACACGTAGGAGTATGTTGATCATGGATCAAATAAAGCTTAAGCATCTCTGCTACAAACCAGAACAGTACTTGTAATAACTGCATTGGAAGCCTCAGCCTCAGGCCTGACTAGAAGAGCATAACACCAGGGCTGGGCCCCACCAGCCTAAACTACATCTCTGGGACGGCCTGCAACTGGCTGGCCTCCACCTCTAGCGGCCTGATTTCCATCTCTAATACCTCTACCTCTACCTCTACCTCCACCACTAGCACCTCTACCTCCACCCCTAGCTGGATGGGTAGGCTGTGGAACACTCGGTGCCTGAACCATGGCACGGGAACCCTGAGGCTGAGAGCTACTCGATGCTTGAGGTAAATACCTAGCAATGTGCCTTGTGTTGCCACAAGTAAAACAATCCATCGTCTGCTGAGGCTGACGACCCTAAAAACTCTGAAGCGACGGTGCAATGATAGGAGCTGGTGGTGCACTGTAGGACTGCTGATCAGAATACTGCATATGGGGACCACGGCCACCTGAAGCGCCGTGAGAAACCTGAAGTGCTGACTGAAAAGGCCTATAAGGATGGCCCCTACCATACGAATCCCTGCCTCCAGATGAGGCACCACTGAATCTTCCTGAATGACGAGGCCTCTTATCTGACCTATGATCACCTCCCTATGACAGAACCATCTCTACTCTCCTAGCCACATTGGTTGCCTCCTAAAAAGAGATCTCACTCCCTGTCTCCATAGATATCTGAAGTCGAATAGGTTGGATAAGTCCCTCAATGAACCTCCTCACCCTCTCCCTCTGGTGGGAAGTATGACAAGAGCATGACGATCTAAGTCGATAAATCCGGTCTCATACTGAGTAACGGTCATAGAACCCTGTTGGAGACGCTCAAACTGCCTCCGATAGGACTCTCTCTGAGTCATAGGGAGAAACTTCTCCAGAAATAGTTGAGTAAACTGCTCCCAAGTCAAAGCTGGTGATCCGGAAGGTCTAGCCAAGCAATAATATCTCCACCAAGTCTTAGAGGATCTAGACAAGCGAAAAGTAGCAAAATCGACCTCATTAGTCTCCACTATCCCCATGTTCCTGAGAACCTCATGACAGTTGTCTAGATAATCCTGGGGATCCTCAGAAGATGCACCACTGAAAGTAGTAGTGAAGAGCTTGGTTAACCTGTCCAATCTCCACAAAGCATCAGTAGACATAGCTACTCCATCGCCGGCCAGGGCTACCACACCCGGCTGAACTGCTCCAACTGGTTGAACTGCTGGAGTCTAAAACTGGGGAGCTACCTGCTCCAGAGTGCGAGTAGTAGGACTTTGGGCTCCTCCTCCAGCCTGAGAGACGGTTGGCGCTACAGGAAGCCAGCCTGCCTGGGTGACACTCTCCATAAGGCTCACTAGACGGACCAGAGCATCCTGAAGTACTGGGGCAGCAATGAACCCCTCTGGGACCTGAATTGGGCCCGCCGGAACTACTGGAGCTGGAACCTCATCATCAAAGTCAACCTGAGGCTCCGCTGCTGGTGTTGCTACTCTAGGCTGAGCTCTGCCCTTACCTCAGCCTCACCCTCTGCCCGTCGTGGGAGCTGCTGCTAGGGGCTTGGGCTTCTGGTCAGCGGATGAGGAAGCACGCATTCTCGGGATCTTCAAGAAAATAGAATAAAAATTAAATCAGCATTGAGAAACCAAACCGCACGATAGGAAAGAATAGATGTGAAACTATTCCTAACTCGGTAGCCTTTGGGGATAAATACAGACGTCTCCGTACCAATTCCTCATATTCTAATAAGCTTGTCTGTGAACTGTGAGACTCGTGTAACCTAGAGCTCTGATACCAACTTGTCACGACCCGGATTTTCCACCCTCGGGAGTCATGATGGCGCCTACTAATGTGAGCTAGGCAAGCCAATTTGGAAATTACAGTAAGCGGAAGAAATGCAGTAAATTATCCGAATATATGCGTAGTACAATAGTTTGAACCTCAACCTCCCATAACAGTTTGCCTTAATACATTGTCTAAATATTTTCTTTTCTGTGATTGAACAAAGTTGTCCTAAAATGTTAGCATGTACACTTAGCCTAATTAGGCCTTTCAGACTTTAACTCATTAGATACTGCGCATGAAAAACTTTGCAAATTTTTCCAATTTATCTTCTTAATGCAATTCTGCCTATATATTCTGTGTTTTAAACTCGGTCATGACGGTTTTTTTCTAAAATCAAACCTGTTTTAAAACTTGCCCATTATAATTGTCCCCTTTTATATGTTGCTACTTTTAAACTCCTATTCTTAGGTTCTTTAGGTTCTATCCCTTCACCTCCCCAGTGTGAGCACTGCTCGAGATCCATGTGAGACTCTTATAAACTCTGACACACTGGGGTTTGGTTCCTAACCTCCTTTGAATTTTCTAAGCATTTGGTCCTCTAGCGTGAGCATTGCCCTGTGTCCTTGAAGACATTGGGAACATTGACACACTAGAGATATGGATACTATGTGTGAATATTATGTACCTGTGAAAGTGAGCCTTGAAGCTGCTGTGGTTTGAAGGCCTAGGTTGCCCCGGTATATTTGGGCCTGTTGTAGGCTCTCTATAGTTTATTTCATTATTATGTAATCTATTCATTAAGCTGGTCTATAAATAATTTTTTAACAAACAACTCTGGGGTATTCAGTAAAATCGGGAAGGGTTTCTTATTTTCATTTGCTAAATCGGGTAGAAATCTTGCCTATAGGATCTCATTTGTGTTGTTTCATATCATGCTTACAAGTCCTATATTATGTTAACATACTAGAGATCCTACCTATAGGATTGACGTTATGATTTGTTGAGAATCATGTCTTTAGGTGTATCAATCTGTCCAATAAACGTGTATTAGCAAACAGCCTATAGGATCAATATTTGGCTTAATTATTTTTGGCTCAATGTGTATAAATTCCTGCTCATATACTGCTCAATGCTAGAAATCATGCCTATAGGATTGAAAATCAGTTCAATGTTAGAAATTATGCTTATAGGATTAAAGTCAGAAATCATGTCTATGGGATTAAAACCAGTTCAAACCCAGAAATTATGCCTATAGTACAATAATCATCACATCTGTAGAAGTCATGCCTATAGTATTCTATTAACTGATTCAGAATTCAATTATCACTACCAATCACTTAGACAACATGTCTATAGGATTGAACAATAATTCTAGACTTATGATTGTGATTTACTATTATTCACCAACGCATGAAATGCCCAGATATTCCACTGAATTAAAATCAGTAAGAAAATATGTGTAGGCCCTAACACTCGCAATAAGAACTAACTCTACATACTACTGCTTGCATGTTCATCACATAGATATCCTTCCCATAGGACTCTGAGATTAATAAAGCCTGCTAAATCAGTTGCGTGCATTTGTTGTTTACATGATGAGGTTAATGTGAGCCCATATCTGTCTTTATTTGAAAAGTTCTAATTGTTTTGTTGTCGCCTAATATTTTACAATTTTGAGAACCTTAGGCCCAGTCTAGAACCTTCCTAAATAGAGGTCCCAATGCCTCCAGGACCTTAGGTAAGGGATGGGCAGTGCACGCATAGGACACGAGTTAGAATCAACTAGAGTGCTTTAGGTAAAAACTCAAAGATAGTAATCGGGTAGCAGGAAATGACAGTCTGTGCCCGCTGAATAATATGAGTAACTCTCCCTCCTGGGGGAGTTACGAAGTATTATTTATGTTACACGGGATGATCCTATAGGCTAAAAAATTTAGGATCCCCCATCCTTATTAAATATTTTACTCGATTCCTTATACTAATTTGTATAATTTAAGTTCGGTCGAGATCCATCGTTGTGGACCTCAAGGGGTACCTAATACCTTCCCCTGAAGGTAATTTGAGCCCTTACCCGATCTCTGGTGATACAAACTGGTATAATCTGAGTTATTTGCTATAGATGCCCTAACGCACCTTAATCCGTTAGGTGGAGACTCTAACAACAAATTCCTTTTCCCTACTCTCTCAAAAGGAGTTGTCAAAATGTCGAAATTCGATTTCACGAGAAAAAGGGGCACGACAAACATGATAGTGTTTTATACAGGCTTTGTGTTATTTTTTGCGGGGAACATTACTATAGCTATGCCTCATCTATTGACAAATCTTCAGTTTGTGGTATTAGTACTTAGTACTCATTCCATTGAAGGGGGGTCATATATGAACACAAGCATAGCAACAAGGGCAGGAAGGGGCAAAATTGGTGCCCAATTTGTATAAATGGATGTTTATTCAAGCTATTGGATTTGGCGAAGCTTGCTGGGTAAAATGGATGCATTGAGGTGCACAATCTCAGTACAGCACTGCAAAATAACAATCCATAAGCTACACCATGCAAAGGGATCAACAAGAAGCACATGGACTACACACGAAAGTGAATACAAAAATAGTGTACATGAACACTGCTGGATAGGACAATTGACATAGCATTTTTGGCAAGATACTTCGGACACATTGGATCCAAACTGGGTTTATATTCCAATGCGACATAATAATAGGACAACCCATGATGGAATTCATGCAAAAGGCCTCAACAAAATACAGAATGAAGTCATGTAGAAAAGAGTGCAAAAACAGTGTACTTGGACATTTCTGGGCAGTGCAATTTGACAAAATTATGAGAAGCTCAGATCATTGGTACATATGCAATTGTTACTGGAAGGACATATTGAATAGTGGAAATGGAATGGCACTAGGAATGGCATCAAAATTTCAAGGAAATGAATCCCATATCACCATCATAGGGATAGTGTTAACTTTGAAAAAGGAAAGGGGCTATTTAGGCAATCAGCAAAGCCGGGCAGTTGTCTATACGCAAATTGGGATATTTAGGCAATCAGCGGAGCTGGACAGTGCAAAGATAATGGGCTTTTTATACGTGAAGTGGAATATGGAATTGGGAAACAATATTTATGGGCTTCAATAGCTAGTTTTATTTTTAACAACCACATTAGAACTCATGTACTATCATTGTTGAATTCCTCATTCAACATTGATAATAGGATATATAATTTGTTAAAGTGTATTTCTCTCATTTTGTAGAACTTCATGACACATTGGCTTTTATTTATTTATAAATATAAAAACTAACCCTAGGCATATTGCCTAGTGGATTTGCTAAAAAACAAAATTAGTCATCAACAGTGCATATCTTAGAAGGCGCATTATGTTTTGACTTGCGGATGCTTGACTAGTGTTACGCTTATCGTTTGATTTGGGTTGCTGAGGTTCAGGTTTTGCTACGTGGTGCAAGAGGTCTCTATGTGCATTTTCTGTAAGATGATGGAGTATGAGTGATGTATCAGCCATTTGAGCAATAGAGTTGGGATCAAATATGGAGATTTCATTATTCTTGAGGTTTAGAGACTGGATGTTCTCGCAGGCGGACTATTCCTTAATCACAGACTATGAAGATAAGTTAAAAATTGGATAACTGACGGTATGTGTTATGGATATATTGCTATGGACTTTGGAAGGTTATTTACTTGTTTAGGAATGATCGAATTGGTTTTGGGGCTATTTGTAAGCCTAATGAGAATATGTATTCTATATCATATCGAGTTTGCTTATTCTTAAGCAATTGCTACCGTGAGTATATCATCGGGCAGAATGAATGTTATTCGTGCCCTGGTCTATGTTATATGCTTCTCTCTTATACTATGATGGGTTGTGAGGCTATTTGATTATTACACGCACGTTTTAATCCCGCGTAGGCCTTATGGCAATATGGGCGAGATGACCCTTGTGATGTTGATTTGCTTATTGCAGCTTAGTTGTGCTTGCCTTTTTTCGTATTGTATTATGCCTGCTCTCCTCCCCACAGTTATAATTGTACACTCTATTGTGTTTGATGTTGACGCACATGTGTTTAGTGAGCACGAGTACCATACTCAATGGGTATTCCTATGAGGTTTGATATGTTTTGGATTGGGTTCTGCGCTGCAATGGAGTTATGGGGATAACCTTCTTTGTGTTTATTTTGTGTGTGTTGTTTTCCCTTTGTGGGTTGAGTTCATAAGAATCATGCTTTGGTTGTTATATCATTTGTACTCGGTGTGTAGTCCTGGTGCCTTATTTTCTTTCTATTATATATATATATATATATATATATATATATATATATATATATATATATATATATATATATATATATATAT
>MU746430.1:86196-104909 GCA_026770625.1 Nicotiana glauca
TACTCAATGGGTATTCCTATGAGGTTTGATATGTTTTGGATTGGGTTCTGCGCTGCAATGGAGTTATGGGGATAACCTTCTTTGTGTTTATTTTGTGTGTGTTGTTTTCCCTTTGTGGGTTGAGTTCATAAGAATCATGCTTTGGTTGTTATATCATTTGTACTCGGTGTGTAGTCCTGGTGCCTTATTTTCTTTCTATTATATATATATATATATATATATATATATATATATATATATATATATATATATATATATATAATGTGCTTGTTTGGTGTACGGACTGCGTTATGTGAGGTTTCATGTGGCTTTTGGTGTGACCTGTCAGTTGGACTGCTCGTATTGGGTGAGAAGAGGTTTTTGGGCCTATATTTGTACTATCTTATTGAGGACAAGGAATGTTGGAAGAATAATATCATATTTCGGTTCAAAATTTGGCAATGGTTCATGTCGGACGATAGAGCTCCTTGACTTGTTGATTTTATGGGTGGTTACGAGTTTCCGCATGCTTCTTTTATCATTAGCGGCATTGTGAAGGCCCAGAACGAGATTTATTTTTATATGAGGTGTATTACCGGTACCGGGTTTGGTGATGAGCAGCTATTGTGGCCAAAACTTATTGTTGTGAACACATGAGCTATGTGGTACATCGTGTCGTTTGATCTTGGCAGTGTATTAGCGACTTGATAAAGCATGTTGTGATTGATATAGTGTGTATATGCGAGAATCAGATCTTAGAACGAGTCCTGGATGTTGAAACTTCCTTCTAAGGCTTATTGGCTAGGGTTGAAGGAAGAATCTTCAGTCCGGGTCGTGTTTATGAACTTATATGGATCGAGGTAGTATGTTATTACTCATGGATATGGGTATGATGAGTTCATTCAACTAAGTGAGGGCTTTCGAACGACCTTTGGCACGTTTGAGGACGAACGTATGTTTAAGTGTGGGAGAATATAATGACCCGACCGGTTGTTTTGAGTAATAGTTTACCTTTCTTTGTTCCGAGACTTTTCCTAACTCTATTTGATGTTTCTTGATTTGCGTTCATGGTCCATGTCATTTTTCAGAAAGTCTGTACGTAAAAATTTTGACTTAAAAGAGGCTACAGTTGACCACGGTCAATATTTTTAGTAAGGACCTCGGATCGGTATTTTAATAATTTTGATAGGTTTGTATGATATTTTTTGGACTTGTACGCATATTTGGTTGGGGTCCAGGGTAACCCGAGCGCATTTCGGCGTGTTATGTGAAGAATTGTGAAAATGAGTTTGTAAGTTGAAATTCTTAAGTTTTGATGATTGATTTCTGGTATTTGGTGTTACTTTGATGATTTAAGGCAACAAACAAGTTTATATAATGTTATTATACTTGTGTGCGTGTTCGATCTGGAGCTCGAAGAACTCGGATGAGTTCCGGATGAGCTCGGTTTGGAACCCGCTTTTGCGAAGTTGGGCTCGAAAATGCGATATCTGGGGAGGGGCTGTTGATTTCGCGAATGCGAAGATATCACCATATATTCGATCTTTTTGACTCTGTTTTTGTGATTTTTGTGCCGCAAATGCAACCAGAGTTCAGCTGGGTAACCTTCGCAAATAGGAAGGATAGACTACAAATATGAATGGGGGCAGGTTCGTAAATGCGGGATTTTTGTCGTTTTTGCAACAACTGTTGGCTGGGCAATTTTTCACTTTTGCAAACAGTGGTTCGCTTTTGCGAACATCGCAATTGCGAACTATGTTTTCACAATTAAGATGTCTGCAACTGGGTAAAAGAAGAAAAAGTTGGGATTTAGATCATTTTACATTATTTCTCAACCCGAAGCACTCTAGAGGCAATTTGTGAAGAATTTTTCTTCCCGAATTTATGGGTAAGCATCTTTAGCTAGTTTTCAATCAATTTCAATAACTTTTGTATGAATTTTAACATCAAATCTATGGATTTCAAAGTAGAAATGAGGGATTTTTGGTAAAATTTAGGGATTTTATAAATTGAGATTTAAACCCTAAATTGAGGTCAAATTTCGAAACAAATTGCATATCCGGGCTCGAGGGTGAATGGATAATTGGATTTTGGTCTGAATCTCGAGTTTTGACAAATCAAGCTTGGGGTTGACTTTTGTTGATATTTTGGGATTTTGGCAAAGATTGAGCCTTTATGTATTGGGGATGTTTCCTTTAGCATTATTTGACTTCGTCAGATGATATTTGACTAGGTTTTGATCGTTTTGAGGATAATTTCTATGGAAGACGGTATTGGATTGTGAAAATTATTTCGTAATGAGGTAAGTATTTTTCCTAGCTTTGCCGGGAAAAATTTTTCTACTAATCGATATTGTTTGCTACATGCGGGGTTGATGCATATACAAGGTGACGAGCGTATATGCATGTGCCGGGGTTTTCATGCTCGGGAGGGAGAAATTATATGCTTCTTTGTGCCTTTGTTAAACTTGATGATCGCCTAACCTATGCTTCATTTAATTCCATGACTAGTAAACTCAATTATTATCATTAGAAATCATGTTAGAACATGTGACATCTTAAAAAGGACTAAATGTGCCATTTTCGAGATTCATTATCATACTTAACTTGATCGTAGTATTAGAAATCTATATCTATACTTGTTGTTGCCATGTTACACGAGCTTCTTTATTCGTACTAAGAGATAGTGATTGGGACCTTCGGGCTATATTTGGCATGATGTGTGTTTCCGTGTGATTTGAAATGAGACTGATTTATGGTTATTACCATGCAAAAAAAAAAAGGAAGGAAGTTGGATTTCTGTTATGATCACTTATTTTTTAAGTTCTTACATGTCTTTTTCTTTGGTTTTTATTGGTGTTTGTGGTTTTGTATAATACTTTCCGCTTGAATTCCTTTGTAGCTACCTTTGGGTTTTCCCTTTTGGAATGTTACTATTATAGCTATGTCTTTCATATCTGTTACTGTTACACCTGCGCTTTCACTCGGTTTTACTTCTATTACATGTCTTCTTCGAATTCATGTATTTACTTGTTATTAGCACATGGGTGTTACATGCCTTTAATTATCATGTGATTTACTTGCTTAGTGCTTTAACCTGGTACATGTCTTCACTCACTACATGTTTTCATTTACTATATGTCTTCACTTACTATAAGCTTTTACTTACCATGTGTCTTCTCTGATTAAATGGATTTACTTGCTACCTGATTTCACATATTGAATGCCTTCATATGAACCATGTTCTTACTTGATAAACATTCATTACTCGTTTCATTTTCTACTCTCTTTTGTTTAATCGGGTTGGGTGACTTTCAGATTGGTTGTGTGTTATGCTTTGTGGAAGCTTTGTCATTATGTACGGTAGACTAGCTTTTGACATTGGACCGCTCATTCTACGTAGTCTGAGTTGTATTACCTAGTTGAATATCGCTTGTTTGTTTTCTTAGTATTCCGTTTTGAACTTTTCCCGTATTTGGTGTGTGGTTTCATATGATATTGTTGATATTGGGGATTAGGTTGCACACTACAATAGTGTTTGTTGATATTGGGGGATCCAGCTGCACGTCGCAACAATGTTCTTTATATATGTGAGATTGGATTGCGTGCCGCAACAGAGAAAATATATTATAGGTATTCTTGTCTTTTGATTTCTGTCATTGCATTGTTTGTGAGACTGAGAAGTGTTGATATTTTGGGGACCTCAGTCATTGTATTCTTGTTTCATTCATTACATGATTATGTATTTGTGTACCTTTCTCATATTACTCTTCTTGCTTATCATCTGCATAGGTAAAAATAACAATTGAGTATCTATTAACTTAAAGCTTTTTCAAAAGTTCACCGAGGTTAGTTAAGATACTTACTGAGTACATGGGGTTTGTTATACTCATGCTATACTTCTACGCCCTATGAGTAGATCTTGGAGCCGCGTAGCTGTTGCAGATGGAGCCTTGCATCGAAGATGTTCCAGCTTCAAGCTAACTCTTGCTCATGGTAGTTTAGGTTTTAAACTCTGTTCATGTAACTTCCAAACAGATGGTGTACTTATTCTTCTTTTCGGTTTGTAATTCTTAATCATAGTGGTTCATGACATGTACTACCAGTCCTAGGGAGGTTGTATAGAATTCAATCATTTTATCTCTTGTTATTAATACTCTATCGTTTGAGTTACCTTGTTCTATATTTGGCTTACCTAGCGTTAGGATTAGGTTCCATCACAACTATGTGGTTTTTGGGTCGTGACACACCAATTAAGAATAATTGAATGCAAGGACGTGAAATCAAAATTCATTGCAATTAACTTCATCCGAAATACAAAATAAAGACATGAAATCAAAAACTTAATTCCAAAATACTACATATTGTCCACCAACACAAAAATAAATACCTCATGTGAATTACTTCTACGAACATTCATCCGATGGAAAACACAATCCGCTTGACTTATTCAGAGGTTCATTTCAGCAAGAAAGCCGCAACAAATCCAACAAATATCGCACATAAATTTATAATGAACATCTTCAGCTTCAACACTTTTTCTTCTGACTCCCTTGCTTTGTTCGATTCAACAATATTTATAGCCTCTAATGCATCCACTTTTTTCATCTGTTTGTCCCTTTCAATCTTGCACGCATCCAATGCCATATTCAAGGTATTTAGTTGAACTTGAACAACATCAAACTTCGACTTAAAATTGTTAATTACAACTCCCGCTCTGTCCGTTAAGACGTTCCCAAAAATCACATGATTCATTCTTACACACAATCCAAACAACATATAATGAGAAAACTAATAAAACTGAATTTTAGTTAAAAATGTCAAAATTAAATAAATCTATAAATCCATATTACTTACTTCAGGTTTCGCGCACTTATAGAATCTCCTACCAAGATTTTAAACAGTGGTTGAAATGAAGTAGTTCACCACAAACGCAACTCTTTTTTTATGAACAACTAGATTCAGTCATTGAGTACTCACTCAAAAGACAGCCATTATGATAAATGAAAATAAACAAAATCAAAATGTACAAGCGAATTCAAGTTTAAATATTAAAGAAACACCCAAATATGGAGGAAAGAAGTTCTTCAGTGTAGGAAAGAAATACGATTATGAAAGAGACGAGGGTTTTCATTTAAGTGGGGCTAGTGTAATTTTGTAGGTTATTGTATTGGATGAGCTGGGTCTTAATATGGATGGGTATTATTAAGTTGGATCTGATAACATCACAGGGAACTTACACGTCTCCCCTCCGTTAAAGGAGGGGTAAAATATTTAATTGTGTGACGACAGGGAACCATAAGTCCCAATACTATAACGAAGAATTTAAATACTATAATCAATAGTACAAGAATATATTTGATCATTAACCGCTTTGGAAAAGCAGAAAAAGTAACTTCTTCCTCAAAGCACTTTTTGAAAAAAAAATATACTTAGAAGTACTTTTAAAAAGTTTGATCAAACACTAAATGTTGTTCAAAAGTACTCTTCAAATTAATTAACCAAACACAAATTTTTATCGTTAAAAAGTACTTTTGAGAAAATCACTTTTCCAAATAAACTAATTTTAGAAGCTTGACCGAATAGGCTATTAATTTTCCTGTTATAAAATAAAGACTGTAAAGTAAAGACAAGTATAGAGAGAAACTAATAAATTATTCGAATTCCAAACATACATAATGAATGAAATCTCTTCTATTTATAGAAGAAAGAAAGCTGATGTGTAAGCTGCTACTGCAAGCTGTTGTGTAAGCTGCTACATACCAGATATGAATAATCTTCTACTGAGAGTAATGTTTATCCATAGTGGAGTATTGAAAGGATAAGCACATTGTACCAGGTATAGATAATCTTCTACAGGGGGATAGTGTTTATCCATAACGGAATACTGAAAGGATAAGCTCATTGTACCCGGTATGGATAATCTTCTACCGGGGGTAATATTTATCCATAACCGGGTACCGAAGTGATAAGCTTATTCAGGAGGCTTATTTCTAATAGAGTACTAAATAGATAAACATATTTACTGTGGAGTCTCATATGAATAAGCTTCTTCAAAAAGCTAATTTACAACGGAGTATTAAATGAACCTCCGTAATATAATATATTTATAACACTTCCCATCATTTTATCTCCCTTGTCAAATCACACCGAGGAAGAAATAGACATCTAAGTCCCTGGTCAACAATATCAGCTATCAATGCATGAAAAATACAAGATGAATTTCACGTTGATATTAACAAATAGAAAAAGGTGCAGAATAGGGCAAATCATATGTCTATCATGATTTCTTTTTTAGGCAATTTTTAAGGAAAGAGGATGAAATAACTACTCCAACTAAGAGCACACTAGAATTTTGTATCAGACAACCAAGGTACTCATTGATAAATTATAAAGAAATTAAACTATGACGATCAAAAAGAAAAGTGACAAGATAAGCATGTAAGCGAGAAATCAGCACGAAAAAGAAGTGAAACTACCATATTAAATCTGCAAGGAGGAAAGGCCCATTACATATAATGCTCAAACGAGGATAAATCCGGAAATAAATGGTAGGAATAACAGATATTCTGCTTGCAAAACCGATTCTATCCAGCTAGTGGAAACCATGAGCAGATTTGACTTCACCAGAACAAACTAAGACATCTAACACAGCTAAACCTTCAGTACATGTTGGAAAATCAAATCCCTATTGAATTTGATTTTTCTAGTAAGAGAAAAGGAAGAGCAAGTATAAACATGGCATCTCAAGCTTCATTCTTCAGAAGTCGCTCCACATATGCCTGTCAAGAAAATAATAAGTGGAAGTTAACATGTAATCAACATCTTAAAAATGAAGGATGAACAAGCCTTATAAAATGTCTAGTTCCACCAGAACCCCAGACATGCAATCAAAATCCTATTCAGAGTTCAATGCCATGTACAACTTCAGTACTGTCTATGCCTCACCCCTCACCCCACTCCCCGGGGATTGAGCTAAAGCAAGGGACAGACAAAAACATACACATCCCACGGGTAACATAAATGTTCATATGTTCATATTTTAGAAATACAATGTTTTAAGTCCAAAGCAAGATAAAGAATCCGGTAGAATCGATAAGAAGACAACTCACCTGTACAAGTTTGGTAATTTTAGCTTTTGAATAGGACAGATATTGCTCTATTTTCTCTTGTGTCTTAGGGACATGTTCTCCTTGAGTTGTACTAGTCACCTTATCAACCACCTTCTTAACAACTGTTTTGTGAACTTCCCTGCTCATCTTACCTTCTTTCCAAGTGGGCTTTAGGATCTCCTTAACAAACTCTATTAAAGCATTCTTGAATAAACGCATCGCTTTTTCATCTTTGTTACCACTTCCCTCCTCAATCTTCCCATGCATATTCATATCTCCTGGATGATCATTTTCTTGCCCATCCTTGGACTCCTCGGGAGCTAATTTATCTTTTCCATTGACTTCAACTAATTTATTCTCCTGCTGCTTCACATCATCTATTTGATCGTTATTTCCAGGTTCAGGATCAACGGTAGACGATTGATTCATTTGCTCCTCTGGAACCTTATTATTATCTCTATCCAAATAAGACGAGTTGTCGGGAGGCATCTTAAAGTTGTCTACGCCATCTGCAGGATGGTAGTTATTTGGACCCCTCATATCCGGATTGGTCTGACCATATATAGCATTAACAAGTGACGAAATCGGATGTGAAGCTAGCATTCCTGAAGGATCAGAGGGATTTAAGACTCTTTGCAGTTGGGCTTCTCGCAGTTCTTCCTCAAATTTCTTTATCATAGACGTTGGAGAGGTTTTCATTTGGTGTACTTGCTCACCAGTAACAGTACAGGAAATATTTTGAGGGACTTTGAATTCCAGCATCTCAGGTGTGCTGGGTGCTTCTCTCTTATTGTGTCCAGTTGATGGGATAGGTAAGAACACATTTGGTTCTTGGTGTGTTCCATTCAGAGCTGCAGAATGTTCAGAGCTCATACCAATAACTGTACCACTGAAGCTCTGTCCAGGCAAATGAACTTGACGAAGACTGTCTCTAGCATGCATAAATTCATTTAGTGCATTAGAGCCAAGTGTTCTGGCAATGCTATCTTCTGTCAGCCCCTGTGGCTGAATATAAGAACTAGCAGATCCATAAGGCTGAGTGGCTGTGGCAGAAAGAATGATGCCTGAAGCTTCTGGATTTGAATTATGTCCAAGGACATGTGCCGAAGTTCTCTCCATATTTTGATCAGAAGCTTGAGAAGTGAGATGAATAGCTTGAGCATTTGTAAGCTTTTGAATAACTGAAGATTCTGAAATGTTCAAAGCATTAAGATTACCAGCATTCCCTCCGTGAGGAGAAACACCTCTCTCTCCGTCAGAATTCATATAATGTGGTTCTGTGCTTCCCCAGGCTCTGCTCTCATTTTCAAAACTATGGTCCAATCTTTCATTGGTCCTATCTGTAAGAACTGTGACAGCAGTATCTTTTCTCACAACAGTTTCATCCCACCCACTAGACTTTACATGGTCCGAGGGCCTTCCTTCATCCCACCCACTAGCCTTTACATGGTCCGAGGGCCTGCCTTCATCCCACCCACTAGCCTTTACAAGGTCCAAGGGCCTTCCTCCATCATCCCACTTTGGACCCTTCAACCAGTTATTCTTGTCATCAAGTCTCTGGCCACCAATGTCATCTGAGGGCCTAATTTCATGATTTCTTGATGTGGCATCATGAGAGAATTTGCAGTTATCCTTATAGCACTTTCCTGCTGCAAAGTACTTGCAAACTGATTTTCCAGTTCTGCTTGCTTGATTGTCCTGACCATGATCAAAGGAAGCACTCCGAGTGCCTTTGTCATAGCTATCACCTGAGGCACCATCATGAGAAAATCTGCATGATGAACCCCAGCGACAGTTGCCTTTCACAAAATCCCTGCAAATAATTGTACCTCTATTCCGGTTTCTGTGCATCTCATCCTCCAGATGATGCGTGTCAGGAAGCCTATCCCTTGATTGGTACCCAGGACCTTCACTATCAGCATACCTTGAGACATGTCCACGCTCTGGCCGACTACCCAATCTTTCAGCCAAGCTGCCCTCTGAATGACCTCCATCCCTATGATTGATAGCATCTGGATGAAAGAACCTGCAATCACTGCCTCTCCTACAATTCCCCGCTGTAAAATTTCTGCATACCTGGGATGACATACGAGGGCCGCTCCTTCTATCGTCTGATGCATATGGATCACGTTTAGAATTATGGAGAGGACTACGACTCCTATTCTGAACTCTCATACTACCCCTGTCTCTGTCCCTGTCCCTGTCCCTGTCCCTGTCCCTGTCCCTGTCCCTGCTCTTGCTCCTGCTTCTACTCCTGGTCCAACCCCTAAACCTATCCCTTCCCCTACTGCGACTCCTGCTCCTACCTTCTCCCCTTGCCCGGCTCCGGCTACGGCTACGGCTCCGGCTCCGGCTACTGCTCCTGCTCCTGCTCCTGGCTCTTCCAGGGTATCTATAAAATGAAAAACAAACCGCAACGTATCAGTAGAAATAATATCAACCGTATCTGCTAGCCGAACTTTCCCTTCCCCTTCCCCTTTCCCCATGCCCAATGGAAGGATCAGGCAAAAATGAGAGAGAACACCAAAAGAATGATGGGAAGTCAAATAAACTCGTGAAAACTTTGGAGGCAAGTAACACTGAAATATGAGAGAATCCAAAGCAGTGGCTTCCCACCAGCCAGAAGTTCTTTCATTGCACATTGCAATACATGAAATGCATCACAAACTCAAACCTAAAGAGCTATCTCACTTGAAAGCTATTAGGTTTTACACATACGTGGTCGATTATCTTTTGATAATCATGAGTATGATGGATCATTAAACCAAATACTGTAAACAGACCTGCGAGACTGGGTCCGACCATTATTTGGAGAGTGACTATTGCTTCGCCTTCCCCACCTATCAAAAGCTGGAGACATGCTTTTATAATGGTAGTTTTCCTTCCTCAGCTCTTCTGTTCCTGTAACATTGTCCCCGCACGACCAACCAGAGTTATTTTTGGACTGCCACGAATTATCAGGTTTTGAAGCTGCCCATTCCTCATAATCCGGACTATTTGGAGTCTCTTCAGCATCCCACAAAGACTTTCGCCTTTTTGCACTTTCACCCATACTGGTCCTTGATAGCAAATATCAGCAGTATTTAATTTATGTCATAAAGAATATCTGAAGACCTGAAAAGTATAGACATAATTTTAACTTTTTCAGTGAATCAAGCAGCCTTAAGTTAGGAACAAATAAGTTCCAATCATCCTCCCTTTCCGGATTACTTCCATAGAACATTGATTTTCGTAATCCACATAATGGGAAAACTACAAAAACAAAATATAGGTTCTGGAAAGGAATGAATGTTTGGCCTCTAAAACCCAAAATATCCAGAAGATGAGAGTTGTCTAATATGAATGTCAAGATCAATATGCAATTAGCAAACTTAGATGATACTTTACCATTTCAAAAAACAAAAAAGGTAGCAAACTTATAGAATAAAATGAGACAAGATCCCATGAAATATTTTGTCATGTTATGTAAACTTCCAAGTATACCTGTCCATAGGTGCGATAATATGATATGATTGAAGGTGCTAAAGGGGACAACGCAAACTTAAAATCACAGAGAGAATTTTGCCTCAAAAGAGCTACAATCTATCGAAATACATTGGAGACTTAGCTAAGGAGAACACAATAAAAGTAAAGATACATATAGGCAATATCAATTAGTTAGAATAAAGACTAGTTATTGTTACACTTACATTAGATCTATTGTTTGTCAGGAGCTTTTACTTTGGTTATGCTGGTGTGATGAGTGCAAATTTATAGATCCTCTACTTTTATACCAAATATTGAGTACTAGAATCAAACCAACTCTAATAGAGAGCAACTGATATAGAGGATTCATACACTCCATAGTTGAATAATTGATTGAAATATTGGGAATAAACAAAAGGCAGAGGAGAGAGAAATTGGATGAGACAATAAGCCTGATGGAGTAGTGACCTCTTGATTTTACTCTCAAGTCTACGCTAAGAAACAGAAATTGCCCTATGAGTAAGGGGTTTGATAGTATTAAATTTGGAGTCTACTTGCTAGAAGCATTTCAGCAAAACAATATTTTGTTCACATGGTTCAGCATTTCCTTTCTTTTATAACTAAGCAATCCCCAAGAGCTAATGGTGCACAGTCCGAAACTCAGTAGACAATGGGCCAGGCCCTCTACCCTTCTCCACTTACATATCAGGTTTTTGTCTATGACAGAGTTCGAACACGCGACATGCACCTAACACATCACGCATTGCACGACTTACCACTAGATCAAAGCCTTAGGGGCAGCAGCAGTAAAATATTTGTTACACACAGATACGAGGACCAAGATAAAGTCCCACATTTCTTTTCTTCTGATTGGTAAAAGAAAGAATGATAATATATAATTCGCAAAATCCCTTCCAATTGTGAAGACGAGAGAAGCACACTTAGTGAGCAGCAAAATGGATTCCCTATAACTTCGAGCAAGGAAAATATATCCAATAAAACTACACAAACTTGTGATCCACGAACAGAACAAACAAAAGAAGCAACTACCGCCACCAAAGAACAAGAACCAGAACAAATTTTCATGTTATAATACTTAAAGTTAATGACAACTCTATTCATATTTCCAAATCATTGTAGTCAATCACTTCTGAATGCTAGATGGGTTCTTAATTCTAACTAACTTCAGCTCGGTTAGGCTTCCAGAGACTTGAATGCTTAAAATCCCATCAAACCATGAGTACAAACCAATGGTCCGACTTCACTTGGTTGTTAAGTTTCGACAGCCAGCCACATAAATTTCTAAAAATTGAATGATGTCTAGCCTTTCACAAGATGAAAGCAGCAAGTACTTTGAGCAGGAAGAAGCATCAAAGGAGTGAATGATGTCCTCTTATTTATATTGACAGAATTAACACCACTGCTCATCACAAACAACTTAGTGGCTAGAAACTGGATGCAGTCGAATGGAACACTTGTGAGAGGTTATGCAGCATCCTAGGGACATTACGTAAAATGTACATCTGATGCAGCCAGCTAATGCATGGTCATAGAAGATACAGCAATTTTGCGAGCCTAAATAGAACAATGCTCGTCCTGCATTCATGTCGAGGACAATTTGACAACTTCCATCAAACCGTGCATCATTCAATGCATATGCTTATATGTTAAACGGGTGTGTTTGGCTTTACAGTAGCTGCTGATAATAAATTCTATTTAGGTCAATTAAGGCACTTGATGAATCAAGCCATGACAGGTCTATTGATTTTGCTTTCAATAATCTCCAAAGCATACAGTGAAACATCCCCAAGTTATTCTTGGTACCGAAGTTGTATCCGAATTTTTTTAACACCTCTGTGGTGTTGAACAATAGCCACTTCTCCTTCTACTTCTTCTATTCTTCTCTCCTACCTCTGCTGTTATCCTGATCCTCCAATCTCTGCTAGCTTTGACTTTGTACAACTTGCTACTACTATTACCTCAAGGGGAACAGCCATTGCATCGCGTCGAAAGACAGCAGCACCGATTTGACAATATAAAATGTGCATCGGTGAAGCGCAAATATCCAATGATATCACTTAAGCCTTCCCTGGCTAAGGATGATTACCGATAATATGAATGGATCTTTTAGCAGACACAAACTGCACGGTGATGCCTTCCATCAAGTTCTATGAGGGAAGACTATATTGCTGATGCACCAGTAACAAGCATCCCCATAAATACCCACCTGAAACTATTTACAAGGGTCTTTCAACTCCTTCAAATGCACCTCTATCCATTTTTATTTATATTATCCACAGGAAACAAAAGGAGCTAATTTCAAGGATCTCATTCTTGGCTTCATCCTTCTAAACTTCCACCCTAGTAGTATCTCTCTAACAGTTCTTGACGTCATCCATTCCGTTTCAGACACCTTCCAGACTATGTACTGCCCTCAAACTCAGTAGTGAGGATGGCTTTCCATGCTGTTTTTCAAGTTAAGAAAAACATTTTCCTTGAAGCTCTAGGAACCCAAATTGAAGTGTAAGGAAAGTTCACACTCTCTAAAGTATGTTATAGGAAGACTTAATTGAGAAAAAATAATCTCTAGTCCTCCTCATTTCCGGCTGTTATTACTGGTAAATGATGTTTTTTGCTTGTAGAATGATTCAAGCACCATGTTGAGCTCTTCCATCACATAGCATCGTAAATTCGTTTTTATTTTGTTTTTTTCTTTTTTGAGAAGGTAAGTAACCTGTAAATTGAAAAAAGAGAAAATTAGCACCAAGCTGGTGCTAAAGCAGTACAAGAATTAGGAATCCTTCCGTACAAAAACAAAACAAAACAAAACAAAACAAAAAAAGGACTTCAGCTGTGAAAGTCCTAAATTTGCAAGGATTCAATGAAGTCAAACATAATATCTTCCTTCTTTACATCCTGTTGATTACACCGAACAACCAAAATCCATAAACATTTGAATTTAAGCTGCTGAACCTAGCCCTTCCATTTGAAGTTCAGGTCCAATAAATTTCCATCACTATGTTGATAGCATACATGAGTGAGTGATACTGTCTCTAGGCTAGAGACATTGATAATATCGTCGCAGCACTTTGCTTTTATAAATACACAATTTTTGGCTATATTTAACTATCCAAATATGATATCAATGTCAACTCTTCTCACCCTTCTCTTATACTCCTTTGTAGAGTTGCTCTCTATGGCCGCATGATTGTTTCTCCATCCCCCTATGAGCTCCATAATGTTCCAACATGATCCTCCTCCACAACACTTGTTACTCTAGATCAAAACTTCAAATCCACTTTCTTTACAAGATTATACTGTGTACCCTCAAGTCCTTAGCTCTTCACTGCCATCTTCCCCAGAATATTAAAGTTGCCCAATTAAGAAGATGGTACTTCTTTACATCCCCCTCATATACAATATCCATTGTGACTTTATCAGCCTTTGAGCAACAACTCACCAGTACCACCAAAAAGGACAAGTTACAGCTTAGAGTATTGACAGTTTGCTCTTGATCAACACCTCCTTTATCCTTTTCAGTAATAGCCACACTACATCAAAAGTACTACTCCATATGAGAAGAGTGGTAAAATCCTTAACGTGATGAATGAATTCAATGCTTCAGGCAAACACCTTAAGAGCAATCGCTCAAAGCTAATTACTTACGTCGCAATAATAGAGCTTCAGATCTAGTCCCTAACCATAATTTCCCGAATTCATTCTAAAAGATTTAACTTGTGCAAGTCCCAATCACACCGCAAACTCGACCAATAACAACTACAAATCAATCCTAAACTTGTTGGGATCGACAATATGAACCATTTCTATCCACTTCACTCTATTAGGACCCGTTTCAAGGAAAATTAGGATTCTTTGCCCCAAATATCATTTGTTCTCCCACTAGCTAACAGGTCTAGTATAATTCAACAATTAATTCACATACAAAAGCTCGTATTGAAAAAAACCCATAAGCTAAAAGCAAATTAAAGCCAAACATGTATAGCAGAACACAAAATTTGTTGCCCTAATACGAAAGACAACAAAACAGATCAATTTCAAGAGAAATATAAACCCTTAAATTGCAATTACGAAAAAAGTAAAAAAGGAGTGAGGGAGAAAAGGGAACTAACCTTTGACAGAAAGGAAGATCGAGAAAATTGAGCTCTTTTTTCCTAATTTCTCCAAATGTTTTTTTTTTTTCCTTTTGGGTCAAGAGTGGAGAGTGAGAGAGAGCGTGTGGGAATATTAAAGTATGGATGTTAGTGTAATTGTAGAAGAAGTAGATTGCATTTTAATTGAAGTGAGTCTAGGGCCTGAGTCTTCGCAGCTTCTACATACCCAACTGTGTGTGAGGGAGAATAAGAACAGGAGAGACGGATTTGGAGAAAGACGCGCAATGTTATGCTGGGGTTATTTTGGTACTTAGCCCTATATACGCATGTTTGGCCAAGTTATCAAAAACTGCTTATTTTAAAAGGTATTTTTATTAAAATGTATTTTTCCAAAAAGTACTTTTTGTAGAATAGAAAATTGTGTTTGGCCAATTTATTCTAAAAATACTTTTTGTAATATTTGATAAGCAAATTATGAAAAAAAAAATGTTCAAATTATAATTAGAAAATTATTTGTTATAGAGAATTGAATTTATAATCCATAAAATAAAAATATGTATTAAAAATTTTAATCAATAAAAAATATAATTATCTAAAGAAATAATATTGGGTATAGGACATTACTTATTGTGTACATGCTGATTCAAATATATCAATATATATCATACAATATAAATTAAAAATCTACTCAATAAATTCTATATAAAAAAAGATCTCTTTTATAGTAGAGAGACTATTTGAAAGAAAAGTAAGGGAAGAATAAAAACAATCAAATAAGAAAAATGAAAACTAGATGGTACAAAAAAAAAGGTTAAATTAGTGAGGGATAATTTGGAAAATATAAATTCTTATTAAGAATATTATTATCTTGAAAAAATAATTTTTGCTTCTGCTTTTTGAAAGAAGCTAGAACTTATAGCTTCTTCCTAAAAGAAGAAAAATTGCTTCTATTGAAGCTCAAACGCACGTTTTTGTCTTGGCCAAACACCTTAATAGCATGTTTGGCCGAGCTTCAAAATTCAGCTTATTTTGAAAAGTAGTTTTCTCAAAAGTACTTTTTATACTTTCGGTGAGAATCAGTTTGTGTTTGGCTAATTAATTTGAAAAGCACTTTGCACAATAATTTGTATTTGGCCAAGCTTTTAAAAAATTACTTTTAAGTGTATTTTTCTCACAAGTACTTTTGGAGAGAAACAACTTTTTTTTACTTCTCCAAAACTACGTCTGTTTTTCCTCAAAATCACTTTTTTTCCTTCCAAAAGCTTGGCCAAACACTTCAAATTTACAACCAAAAAAATATTTTTTTTAAAAGAAAAAAAAAGTGCTTCTAGGATTAGAGAAGCTTGGCCGAACAAGCTCAAAACTAGTTTTTTTTTTTAAAGCGCTTTTTAAAAAATAATTTTCAGAAACGTACTTTTGCTAAGAAACAATTCGTGTTTGGCTAATTAATTTGAAAAACACTTTTGAGCAGCAATTGATGTTTGGCCAAGACTTTGAAAAGTGCTTCTACATATATTTTTATCAATAAGTATTTTCTTTAAAATGCTCTTTGGAAGAATCTACTTTTTACCGCTTATAAAAAATTATTTTCGCTTCTACTCAAAAGCACGTTTTCTTTTTAAAAGCTTGGTCAAACATCTTAACTTGTAAAAAAAATATATTTGGCCAAAAAGAAGCTTGATCAAATAGCCTAATATTTTTCCAAGTCACGTCAGTTTAATTAAGATGTGAGAATTTGAATAAAGATATAAATATTAAATTATTGCATTAAGGTATAAATACTAAGTCATAAGACCTATTTTCTTAATATTTAAATTTATAAAGTTTATCTTTATTAAAATTTAATAAATCTAAAATTCAAATAAATAATAATTAACCTTCATGCTATATCAACACAATACTAGATAAAATTATATGATGGTTGCGGGTGTTAGCTAGCTAATGGATATCAACTTAATAATATTAACTTTTGCATAAATCTTAATCATCAGGCCTATTTTAACAGATTAAAAATAGGTTTACACAAATATATTAAGAGATTTTTAAAAAATTAATAATTAAGAATCAAACGAAAAAGCAAACAGAATTAGTGATTGAAATCTTAATGATTAAGATTCGATCATTCACAAAGTGCAAACAAATGGGAAATTAATCTATCATGATGTATAATGTGCCCAATCTATAAATAGGTTGTATGAATGCGCAACGGACAATAATAATAAATGGAATAAGTATACAATAATGGGTGATATCAATTGGCTACCAATTAGGGGATGAGTTTAACAATTCAAGACTGAAATTTTGTTTAGCTGCCTATGCAGTAGAACAATTCTTAGAAAAGACACATATCTTACCTTTTCTCTTACACTTGGGGAGCACAGAGATGTACGAGACGAGCCGCTGACTCCTTATTTCCCCTTTTATATGAAAGAACTCTCACTTACTTTTTATTCACTTGTGTATTCTTAATCTTAGTTGGCATTACAAAGATCTGATTTAAGTTAACTCAGAGATAATTAAATCAAAAATATTATTTAAAATTTAATTCTTTATAGGACAAGGCAAGAAAAAATAATTTTTGACTAAAAATGAAGCTAGAGTTAACCACAGTCAATACTTTTTGTAAATGACCTTGGATCCTTTTTTTTGACGATTTGTATGATATTTTTATACTTGTACGCACGTTTGGTTGGGGTCTCGCGGGACCCGAGCGCGCTTCGGCTCATTATGTGAAAGATTGTGAAAGTTGAGTTTTAAGTTAAAATTCTTGAGTTTTGATTGTCGATTCTTGTTAATTGATGTTATTTTGATGATTTGAGTTAGCGACTGAGTCTGTATAACGTTATTACACTTCTGTGCATGTTTGGTTTGGAGCCCTAGGGGCTCGGGTAAGTTTCAGATAAATTTGGAGGTGTTTCGGAAGGCTTTGAATTGTTGATGCCATTTTGCTGGTGTTCAGGTCTGTAGGTCTCGCATTTGCGATGACCTATTCGCAATTGCGAGTTTCGCTTTTCCGAAGTCGGACTCGCAAATGCGAGGGGAGAGACTATTGGCTTCGTGATGGTAGGCTAGAATCACGTTTTTTTGTCGTAGTTTGCACTCTAATTACTATATTTTACTTGTGTTTGAGCTTGAATGTTATTGTATTACACTTATTATGTGTTTTATACCTTATAGGAAGTAATTTCGAGTTAAAGAGATATTCAGGAGCTAAATTGAACAAGTTGGCGCTTTGAAGTGTGAATAAAAACCCAAGGGATTAAACCGGGATCGCGTTCGAGGGTCGAGCACCAAATCTGGATATCAAAACACAACAAAAAAGAATTACTCTGTAAATTAACCACAACCGCGTCGCATGGGAGCGGCGCAACAGTACAAATAGGCCATATCTGACAGATTTCAGCTCTCTAAACTTTCCCACTAGCGCTTGGCATGGGGTGGCGCGCGTGTGTGATTTTCTCAGAGTACTTTCCTGTTTCGGCTTGAAAAAGGTAATTTCGCCTGGGCCCACTCCTACAGTGTATAAATACACCAAAAAGATATTTTTGAAAGGACTTTTTTTTACCTTGGAAGCTTTGGGAGAGCATTAGAGGCTACAAGACATGGGACTCCATCATCTTTCCATCTATTCAATACGAGAATTTGGATTATAAAGTTCGATTGATGCTTTCTTATTCTTCTATTATATTTGTGATGACTTCCACCGTGATTATGGAGTAGTTTACCTTAGTGTTTGGCGGATATGGTATTTTAATAAATATTTGAAGATTTTAACTCTAGTTCATGCTTGAATTCGTTTATGAAGTTTTGAACTGTTGCAATTTTATTCATCAGTTTATTTAATCGAAAGAGGAATATCTTGATGATTATCTTTGCATTATTTTGTTTGATTTAATTCATTGATTATCTTAAGTAATCGGAAGAGCTTGTTTAATTGTTGATTAAATCAAGTTAGGAGAATATTCGAGAGACGTTGATCACGCCCAAAGTATATCCTCTAAATAGGATTCTGCGGACGTTGCAAATAAAACCCAAGTATTAAGCTC
>MU746433.1:0-14318 GCA_026770625.1 Nicotiana glauca
TTTTTTGATGTTTTCTAATTAACACAAAAAATGTATTTTGTTTTAATTTTCTTATAAAACAAACACTGGTATTTCAACACAATTATCAACAAATTGCCACACAAAAATCATTTTGCATATATTTTTTTTTGGAATAATTTGCTTGGGCAAAAATCACGTGCTCACATCCTTTGATGGCACATGTGTACGGAGTGACGTGCTCGTTTGAATTAGTCGTTCCGTTGTACTTAGGAATCTCGGGCCTGCAAAATTTTTAGAAATTGGCATCGGAGCCACGCTCGGAGAAAAAGGCTTCTACAAAACTTCTTAGAATCTAAGCCTTTCAATATTGGAGGCGCTCCCGGGATCTGGTCGACCCTAGAATTGTAGGTTTCCACCTTTTGGTCATTTGCTTCGATTTTCTTTTCCCCTGATTCTATTCGTTGTCAGCTCCTCTAGCATTTTTATGATTTCAGGATTGTTACCCAACTCATTCCGATTCGACCTTTTCGCGATCGCGACCGCGACCGCTTCCTCCTTGCGAGTGATCTCACGAGATGGGTCATGCTCGATGTTGCTCGGTATGCGTCTCTGGTCTTGTAACTAAGCTATTGCCGCATGTTGAGCCTGCAACATTTCGAAGATCATCCGTAGATTGACCCCATCTCCTTCATTGTTTTGAGTGTTTTGTGTCGTTGACCGAGCTCCATCACGGATACTATTCTCGGGGTCAGTAGGGAGGCTTGTGTCGATAGCTACATGCGAATTAGCGTCTAATGGGTCCGCAATTGGAATTCAGACGGGATCAACGGGCGGTACCTCGTTATCGGGCGTTACATTATTGTTTTCACCGTGTTGACCAGACTCACCGTTAGTAGGTAGAGGTGCTAATATTGAGTTTGACATTTTGTTTTTAAGCCTAAAATCAAAGGCACTCCAAAGAACAAGTGAAAATAGTGTGTGTTCTGAAAATTCCTATCAAATAACCACTATTATCCTTAGCCCAACGGTAGGTACCAAACTGCTTACGTTCGAAATCGGATAACAATTGAATTTATACGCGGTTTTAAGGATACGTGATATAACTTGATACAAATTGAGAAAACAGATTAATACTAAAATTAATAAGCAAATAAATGCAAACCACACAAATTGAACAGTCTTAGCCTTGAAGTTGGGTCACCCTCAATCCAGAAAGTGCCTCAATCCATGTCAGAACAAAGGCACAAGATAATAAGAACTAGAAATAACAGTGCATTGCCTTGGATTCGTGTATAATGTGTATTACAAATAATCAGACCCCCTTTATATAGTAGGGGAGTCCCACTTTAGATACAATTCTACAGAAGGTAAGAAATCTCATGATTTGCTATTTATTCGGTCACTCGTTGATACGTTCCGAGATACCTGCCGTGATATCCGACCGGTTACGGATATTTTGGCCTTCTGTTATCGGTCCGAAATATTTCCTTGAGCTTGGTCGGAGTTGGGGTTGGTTCCGGAGCTATGAGCTCGATGGTCTTGAAGATGCATGCTCTAACTCCATACGTTGGTTCGATATAATTCGAGGTCGATCTTTAATCCATCACGTTTCAGCCCGTTCTGTCGTGCAATAGATGAGCCCAGTTTCGATCGTATATAATGTGGATGTAATTTAAATAGGTTTGAATGAATATCCGTATATTTTATCTTAAAAAATAATCCTAAACTATTAAAAAGTATATATTTAAATAATATATAAAGTTCTTTTCTAGCAGTCGAAAAAGATGAATATGACAATTTTGAAGTTTGAAACAGAAAATATTCTAGGGTATTCGGAATTTGCATTCTCAGAAACTCTCTAATGATCTATACCTAAAAATTAATGAGGTAATCAGTTAGTTTAGCTCAGTAATTATATTAACTAAATACTCACCTAACTTTAGGTAATCAAAATAATCGTCGTGAATGGTCCCGGAAAGAGAAATAAAATCTATTTAAAACACACACTTAAACACTACTCCCTCCGTTTCAATTTATGTGAAACTATTTCCTTTTTAGTCTGTTCCAAAAAGAATGAACCCTTTCTAAATTTGGTAACAATTTAGCTTAAAGTTATAACTCTACCCTTAATGAGAAGCTTTTATAACCACACAAATTCACTGGGGCTCATTTGAACTTATTTAGAACCAGAAATTCTAAAAATCTTTATTTTTTTCTTAAATTTCGTACCCAATCAAACGGGTTCACATAAATTGGAACGGAGAGAGTACTATAAATGAAGCAGCCAGCAGGCATGGGGAATTCTTAATCAAATGGCCAAGATGTACATGTAGCCTCTCGAGATGATATTTTCCGATCAACTAAAGTCTCCTTAATTATAGTTTATAAAGTATTTATATTAGAGCGGCTTTTCTTAACTAAATCGTACTGCTGACATCTGTCACCCGGAGGTTGCGGCCTGTTTGGGTATCCACTTACTTTTAGCTTTTTTATTTTATTTTTAATTTCTGATTTCGTACAAAGGTTACCATTTTTATTTCTTTCACGGTAGAAAGGTTTTATTTTATCTTTTTCGTACAAAAGTTTTATTGGTTTTGTGATTTTGGGACCACTTTTGAGCATGAAATTGAGCATGGGCTTGACTTCTCAAATTTATGCCTCGTTTGACCATGAGTTTTGCTAAAATATTTGGAATTTATTTTCAAAATTCAGCCATAAATTTTGCCAACATTTTGGCCAAATCCCAAAATTAGCTATTGAGCTGATTTTGGTCCAAAATCCCAAAACTTGAAAATTATATACATGTTTTTCCAAAATAAAGTTGGGAAACATGTTTTGAAAACATATGTCCAAACATATTTTCATCTTCAAACCAAACTTCACCCAAATTAAATTTTTCAAAATAAATTTGAGATCTATGGCCAAACGCTAGCTTAGTTGCCCCCAGACAAACAATATTTTCATCAATTTTTCTGTTATTTATTATATCATATTATTCTCAAGATATAATTCCGACATATGGTAGGGTTAATTGGTTATCATTTTATATAGTAAATCAATTAAGCACGACATATTTCACTCTCCAAAAAATAAAATATGAATATTTATTGACATATACTGCTATAATTAAGTCACAAGTTACTCCTAATTAATAGTATGCCGAAATGATGAATGGAGAAAAGAGAATAATTTTGAGATTAGGGTTGTAATTTTTTTATTTCCCTCTCTCCTCCTTTAGGTTCATGGGGTACATAAATCTACTTAAGGAAAAGTTATTAGTGGATAGTACTTGTTTATAGTACCTGATTAATCAAGCTAATGCAGTCGGCAAAATCATCGTTAGGGCTGACAAATTGATGAAATTACAAGTGAATTTTTCTTTTTACGTGAATCTGTCCAATTACAAAATCAACGGTAAGTGTAGAAAACTTGACCAGTTTATAGTATATGATCAGTTTTTGCAACAAAAAAAAAATTGAAATTATTTTCAAATTCCCAATAACTGGTTTAGAGCAGTTTTTAGGTAAGAAAAAATTAGGAAAAATGAAAAAATAGTCAGATTTACAAGTGATCATTCTAAAATAGGCACAATTTCAAAAGTAATCGAAATTTAGTAACTTTTCGTGTAAAGATAAATCTGAATAAAAATACTGTTCAAAATCCGAAAAAATACTCCAGCATAATATGCTGGAAGTTCATACACAGGTGCACCGAACTCCAGTATATTATGCTGGACTGGTTTCTGTTGTATCAAAATAGTGGTTATTTTTCAATGACTTGGCAAACGTTGGCTATTTTTGAATGAGCGATCCGAAAAACTGGCTAGATTGTGTTATTTTAATAAAAAAAATTTATGTTCACAAAAGTTAAAACTTTCTTTTTTCAAATAAAATACATATGTAAACACAATTTCAACTCTCAAAAGTTATTTTTGAGCACAACTTTAAAAATTCTTTCTTCAAGTTTCAATAATTTTTTTGTTGAAACTCTAGCTAATTGTGGATAAAATGGATGACAACCTAGCTAGTAATTGACCACTATAGAGGCAATTCGAGCTAGTGGGTTCAGTTTTTTCTTTTAACAAAATTCACATTACGAAGATTATGTTTGACTTTATGAAGTACTAGTGGGTGAACGAATATAGGATGTTTGCTAGAAATCGTACAGTAAATAAAATAAGAATATTGCACTTTTATTTTTTAACTCAAATTATAATTATTTTTATTAGACCGAATCAACCAACAAACTTACAATAAAACTAAGAGCATACTTCCAGTAAAAAGAATATCCTATTGTAACACTATAAGAATTTTGACTTTTAGCAACCAATTTTAACGAAGGGACGTGAATTCGGTCGTTATAGGTATATCAATAGCGATCACATCTTTTTCCGGTCATTACAGTTAATTTTTAATTTAATATTAACAAAAGGATAATATTTGGTCCTTAAAAGTTATAAATCCGGTTGTTAAAAATAAAAAATAAAAAAATAATGCTAACTATTCGTAAAAATAGCACGGTATAACCAGTTTTCGGACTTGTTATTCAAAAATAACCAGTGTTTACCAAGTCAATGAAAATAGCAACTAGTTTGCTGCAACAGAGATCGGCCCAACATAATGTACTGGAGTTCGGTGCATCTGTGTATGAACTCCAGCATATTATGCTAGACTGATATACTTTGCTAGCCCTAGTATAATATACTGGAGACTAGAGCACCGATGCTCCAAACTCTAATATATTATGCTGGACCGGTATACTTGCTAGAACTCCAGTATCTTATGCTGGAGTTCTAGTGTACTTATGTTGGAACTCCATCATATTATGCTGGAGTTCTAGCGTACTTATCTTGGAACTCCAGTATAATATGCTGAAGTTCAAGTATACTCATGTTGGAATTCCAGCATAATATATTGGCGTATTTTTCAGGTTTTTAAATGTGTTTTCGCTCAAATTTATCTTTACATGAAAAGTGACTAAATTTCAATTACTTTTAAAACTAGGTTATTTTTGAACGACCAGTAATAAATTACACTATTTTTAAATGAGAATTTTTCATAAAGCACCATCTTTTAGTCCTAATTAATCATTAATAGATATCTTTTGTTATATTACGTTTTATAGATACCTTTTATATTTTTATACAATGTATTTCATGTATTTAAGGTGTTGTATTCTTGAATATAAGAAAGAAAAAAAAGAGGCAAAAAAAATGGGAACTCCAGCTAATTGACTTCTGTATTTATATGTATTCAAACGCAATTTCTGTTGAATACAGTAACGCTTTGCACAATTTAAGGGAACGTATATTTGTTAAAAACGGAAGGAAATCAAATCACATGATAGTCTCCTAATTTAACTCAAAGAACTAAAAGATTAAAAACTAATCTGTATTCTGGTCAAAGAATTGAACAAGAAAACGTGAGAAGAAGGAAGAACCAAAAAAATACAACTGCATTTTTTAAAAGAATACAGGTCAGTAGCACTTTTTGTAAATTTAATACACCAAAATACAACTGAATACATATTGATAATACATTTAAATACAACTAACTAATACTAAATACAGTTGAATACAACTGCGTCTTCGACATGAACACTCTTCGACATGAACACTCCTCAAATCGAACGGTGCTCGTGTGCATTCTAATTCCATAGCCATCGGCATCGTAGAGAGTCAAACTAATGTTTGAGTCAGTTCCAACCTTTATAATTGATCGAGTTCGAACGTAAGCTGTGTACACACAATCATCTTCCTGCATTTTTAAATCAAATTTGGGTAAGAAACTAGGGTTTGTAGGAGAAGAGAGTCTGGTTGTATGCAAACAGAGAGAGATTGTATTAGGGTTTGTAGATACGCTGTAATTATGTGAGAGAAAATACAAAAAGGGAGAGAGAAAAATAATAGTTACCATATATGGTGCCTTAATTGTAGAATGTAACTTTATTTAGATTTTTTGCTATAAAGGATAAAAGGTATTTATAGGATGTAATATTTTAAAATAGTATTTATTATTGATAAATAAAGAACTAAGGTTTTCTATAGGGGGTAAAAATTCCTTTTTAAATTTCTCCCTAACTATCTCCTATCTTTTGCCCTACTCACAAGCAGCCCACTCACGTCAGTTTTCCTTAATCTTTTGCCCAACCCATAATTTTTCCAACCCACTTTGTCATTCTATTTTATCATAGGAACACTTACGCTAGGGAATTGAAATTGAGTAGTTGAACTCCGTAAAGGATCAGGCTTGTTTTCCTCTCTACATCATAGGATTTCATTCTTCTTCTTCTCAAAATAAGCTCTGATCTTGCAGTACTATTGTGAAATTGGGTACTTTTATTTGTATTCCTATTATCTCTTTGTTTTTTAGGTATTGATTTTTTTAATAATTACATGTACTACAATTTTATAATTACATTTAGAATTAAGAACATTGATGATGAATGGGTAGGAGTTGCTTTTTTTTTATTGAATATTGCTGATAAAATTTGGACAATAGAAATGTTAATATATTACCGTGATTTGATACTTCAAAAGGTCTTTGCATTCTCAAAATTCTATGTGTTTCCATTCCATTGGAAGAAAAGAATCGTAACCCTTTCCCCCTTTCTTTTATTTTGGCTATTTAAGTACAAAACTATGTTTTAACTATTCCTTTTCCCCTTGTTGTTTGGAAGCTCTGTGTGATTCAGGACCTATAATGACCAGGGGCGAAGTTAGCAGAAAAATTATATCATGTACAAGGCGAATTTAGGATTTTTAGTATATAAATACATTATTAAAAAATATATATTAGTAGGAATTGATCCCTGTTCCTCTTGGCAAATTGTTATGTAGAGCTATCAAAACGGGCTAGCCCAGCCCAACCCAGCCCAAGTCTTGTGGGCTTTTAAAATTTGGTGGGCTAGGGCTGGGCCGGCTCTCTATCTATATGGACCTTAAAATGGCCAGCCAGCCCAGCCCTAAGAGGGCTACAGACTAGGGTGGGTCGGCTCTTCAATTTTTTTAGGAATTTTTTTTTCAAATTTTTAGATATTTTTTCGTGATATAATCTCTTAATCATATGAACGACTTATGTTTATTTAGAGTGTACAAGAATCTTGATATTTGATATGGAATCTCGTAAATGAAATGCGAATTCTTTATATCTCTAGCTCTTCTTTTTTTAACGTTACATGAATATTTTTTTAGTACTTTTCTATCGCTTTCCTTACGTTCAGGAATTGCTTCATAAGTTTATACGTTAAGGTTTTTAAATTTAGGTTTAACATTATTTGTTGATTTCTCATTATAGTCCATAAATTTTTAAAATTCATGAAATTTGCTAGTATTGTCAATTTTCTTTGAATATTAAAACTTGATCATTTTCTATATTGAAGAGCAATTTAATAATTAGTAATATATTAAAGTAACCAAACTGATTATTGACCACTTAAAGTAATATTTTCTTTTGAAAAAAAAATTGTTATTGTCCGCTTAAAACTTTTCTAGTTCATTGTTAAGTAAGTAAAAGAAAAAAGTAATTTTGTCATACTACATGCATGTAAAGAATATAAATTCTAGTTAATATGGAAGGGCAAACGAGCAATCTAAGGTTGAAATATGGGGATTATAGTTAATATTTTTTTTAGTTTTTACTTTTTTAAATATTTAAATTTGAATTTAATTAATTTTTGGCCCACGGGCCGGCCCAGGCCCAGCCTCGGTCAAGCCTCAAGGGCCAGTGGGTTGACTTGGGCCGGGCTTATAAGCCTCAATTTTACATGAGCTAAAAAAATCCCAACTCAACCCTACCCAAGTAGCAGGCTGGGTTGAGCTGGCCTCACGGGCCAAGCTTATTTTGGCGGCTTTATTGTTTATATGAATTTTTATATTCTTATGCCACATAGGAAACCTTATTACCTTCAATGTTTAAGGTTTGACTTAATTACACTTAGTATACCAAATTACCAATTTTATACCATAGTGTATTTTAAGGGTACAATTAATGCAGCGTATATCCCTACTTAAGGTACCGTATACCCCATTTTATTGATTCTTAGTTTTGTACTATGTATCGATGTCTTGTTAATTTTTCAGTTGTAATTTTCTTTCCGCTTTAACCATCTAGTATTCTAGTGTATTTATTGACTCGTCTAATTCGAATCACATTTAATATACAGACGTTATTTCATTATCACACCAAAGTATTCTTCAATTTCGGAGGCCGAAACGAGTGCTACTGGTTGAATTCAACTCCAGATTTTTGAGATGTGCCCAATTTGCAGTAACCAAAAAAACCAACAATGGTTAGATACATGAACGTGAAAAAAGCAACGACCAATTCCATTTTAAAATTTGAAAAACTATGAAGAAAATGAAAAGAATAATAAGACAACCAATCATGTTTTTCATGTTGGCAACTGGCAAGTGGGGGAAGGAATATGCAGCTTATCAGTTCAGAAATTGATTCCTGAGCTTCCGGAATGAGCATTGCTTACGTTTCAGCTGTGTAAAATATCCGGAACGCAATTCTTTCGGGTTGGAGTTGAAGGATGTTTTAGTTAAATTCATTCAGATCTGCAAAATCTGTTATTCCCAGGCTTCCACTAGCTGGACACTCTTCTTTTGCGTTGGAGATTTTTGCACATTATATGTACAAGTTGTCACAAGCTTTAACTTAGCTCCATATGTTATTTCAATATTTATTCTTCTTAAATCATAAAGATTCGTCCAATCTCATAAATGAAAATTTTGACATAATTGCGTTTTTTGCAGAACATTTTTGATTTGTGAAAATAGAAAACAAAGCATCTACAATCAAAATACAAATAATCTATAATTTATCTACAAAATATCTACAAACTGGGTACATTGAATTTTAATATCCCAATTCTCATTCAATTGTAGCTTAATTGGTACTTTCGACATAATTGCATTTTTTGCAAAAGATTTTGTAGAAGTTTTAGTCGTTTTGGATTTGTGAAAACAAAAAATAATGCATCTACAATCACAATATAAATAATCTACAATTCTTCTACGAAATATCTATAAATTGGGTATATTGAATTTTAATATCCTAATTTCCATTTGATTGTAGTTTAATTGGGATTTTCGATATAATTGCGTTTTTTGCAGAAGATTTGTAGAAGTTTTAGTCGTTTTTGATTTGTGAAAACAGAAAACAAAGGATCTACAATTTGAATACAAATAAACTATAATTTATCTATAAAATATCTACAAATTTGGTACATTGAATTTTTATATCTCAATTCTCATTCAATTGTAGCATAATTGAGATTTTTGACATAATTGCGTTTTTTCAGAAGATTTGTAGAAGTATTGGCCGTTTTTTATTTGTGAAAATAGAAAATAAAGCATCTACAATCAGAATACAAATAATATACAATTTATCTATAATTTATCTACAATTTCTGCAATATGTCTTCTTCTTCTTCTTCGAGTTTCAATCTGCAATTCAGTCAAAACCAAGTCTAATCTTTAGTAAAACCCCTCAAAATTGAGATATAAACTCCAAACCATATTCCCGATTATTTTCAACAACACCCCATCCAAACAAATAATGATTTTTGAAAACCCAAATTTGAATTCAAAGCTTTCAAGCTTTTTAATGGCTGTCAATTGTGAAAAATATCCGGAAGAATATTTACTTCCATAGTTGTAGCGCGCCTAAATAGGAATATATGCAAGAATATTTAGTTTCAGATTTGTAGCGCGCCTAATTAGGAAGGAATCAGGTCCTAATAATTGGCAATGATCAGCAATTCCTTAATTTTTTGCTTGTCCGTCCCTCGACTTGTATTTTTAATAGAAATGCTAAGTGAGTTCCTGTGCAAGGAAAGGAGTGGTAAGGTCTTAATAAACTTGTTCAACCACCGTGTAGGTTGTAGGATATGATTTCAAGGAGAAGAGATTTAAGCATCTGCATCGGTCTTGTGACGACCCAAAGGGTCATCACCTGTTTTCCTCATTTGTTCTGTGCTTCCAAGTCCTTGAAAACCTTATTTTCTATTTGTCTCGATTTGCGTGCGTAGTCCGGGCGCGTAGCCGGAAAATTTCTGTGTTGAAATATGTGAATTTTGTGAAAAATTTGAAGAATTTTGATATTAATATGATTATAGTTGACTTTGGTTAATATTTTTGGTAAACGGACCCGAACCCAAGATTGGAAGGTCCGTAGAAAAATATGGGACTCGGGCATGTGCCCGGAGTCGAAATCCGAGGTCTAGAACCTGAGTAAAAGAATTTTTCTGTTAAATTATTTTTCTGAAATTATTAAGGAAAATGAAAATAAAAATTGATTAAAAGACTATGGTATCAGACTCGTATTTTGGTTATGACGCCCGGTACAAGTCTTATATATTGTTTAAGTGCTTCCTGTAAAGTTTGATAGAAATCGGACGTCGTTTGACGTGTTTCGGACCTAAATGTCTAAAGTTGGAAGTTTATGAATTTTGAAAGGAGAATCATGAGTTTTGAGGCTTGATTCTATGTAAATGATGTTATTTTGGCGATTTGATCGCGCGAGCAAGTTCGTATGATGTTTTTGAGTCAGTGTGCATATTTGGTTTGGAGCCCCGAGGGCTCGGGAGTGTTTCGGAGGTGTGTCGGGGTGGTTTTTCACTTAAAAACATAGCAGGTTTTTCCTTCAGCTGTTGCAGGCCAGGTTGTTCTTCGCGTTCGCGGTCGCCCTTACGCGATCGCGATGCTGGCCTGGTCCCCTTCTACGCGTTCGCGAACCTATTCCCGCATTCGCGTAACTTCAGTTCCGCCTTCTTCGCGTTCGCGTACTAATTCACGCGTTCGCGTAGTTATAGTCCCTCCCTTCCTCGCGTTCGCGTTAGAGTCCACGCGTTCGCGTAGACCAAGTTCTGGACCCCCGCCTTTTTCCTCTTCGCGTTCGCATCCTCTTTCACGCGAACGCGATGCTTACCCGTCTTCCTTCATCGCGAACGCGACAGGTGTGTCGCGAACGCGATGAACATTTTTGCCCAGCGAATTTTTAAGTTAAAAACAGAACCAGTGACGGGATTTTCATAATTTTACACGAAACCCTTTCTTCTCCAAGCACTTAGGCGTCCATAGAAGCTCCCATTCGTCAAAACTTCTTGGGTAAGCATTGTTCCACTTATTTCTTTCAATTTTCTTCATTAATTACTGAAATCCTAGCCCTAAATCATGAAGTTTAAGGTAGAAATTATGGGTTTTGAGCAAAGTTAGGGTTTTGAGAATTTTGGGTAATTCAACCCCAATTTGGGGTCGAATCTTAAAACAAATTATATCTTTGGACTCGTGGGAGTATGGGTGAATTTATTTTGGTTCGAACCTCGGGTTTTGACCAAGCGAGCCCGGGGTCGGTTTTGCAAATTTTGGGCAGAATATTGGAAAGATTATATTTAGGTATTTGTGTTGGATTGTTGAGTATTATTGATAATATTAAATCAATTGTGTGTAGATACGATTGAATTGGAGCCAAATTCGAAAGGAAAGACATTGCTTAAGGATTGAATTGGCCGTAAACCTTTGAGGTAAGTGTTTGGTCTAACCCTAGCTTGAGGGAATATGAGTTGAGTCTTGTTGCTAATTGCTATGTGATCGAGTGCGATGTATAGGCATGGTGACGAGTATCTATACATTGGTGTCGAGCATGACCGTAAGTCCTTATAATGTGATTACCATGACTTGGTTGTGAACTCCGTATTTATTGGAGAAATTTTATATGTTGTGAATAACATNATATTGAAAATATATGAAATGACTGGATTCTTTAGAGCGTTTGCTCAGAATAGTAAAATGAATTATAAGATAAGTAAAGTAAGGAAAAAGGAAACGTTGTTGATTATTACCTTGCCGGGACGTAAGTATTTAATGTATTCTCCCTTGCCGGGATGATTGAGCTGTTAATTGTACTCCCTTGCCGGGATGTTTGCTATGTATTTGTCTGCTGCGTGTCCCTTTATTGTGACTGTTGCTTGGGGACTCAGACTATTAAGTGATATTGAGGAGCGGGCTGCACGTCGCAACAAATGATACTGAGGATCGGGTTGCGCGCCGCAACAATGATAAATGATAAATAATGTGGGTCGGGTTGCACGCCGCAACAGTGATATGTGGAGCNCAATCTCGGGTAGAGAATATTGTTGAGCATTTCGTATTTATTTCAGACTTATAAAATTAGATTTCCGCAGTTATTGTTGTTATTATTAATGATGCTATAAATTGACAATAGAATGGTTTTACTAATGGAAATGGTAAGTAAGTTGGCTTGCCTTGCTACCACGAGTAGGCGCCATCACGATTCCGATGGTGGGAAATTCGGGTCTTGACAAGTTGGTATCAGAGCACTAGGTTACATAGGTCTCACAACTCACGAACAAACTTAGTAGAGTCTGAGGGGTAGGTACGGAGACGTCTGTACTTGTTCCCCAGAGTCTATTGAGTTAGGAAAAATCTCTCATTTGTTCTTTCTTGTCGTGCGATTTGGTTCCTCAAATGCTGATTGAATTTCTATTCTGTTCTTTCGCAGATGGCTAGAACACGCGCTTCCTCATCCGCTGATCAGCAGTCCGAGCCCCAGGCAGCTCCCGCTAGGGGCAGAGGACGTGGCCAGGCTAGGGACCGAGGTAGGGGCAGAACCCAGCCACCAGCAGCAACACCAGTGGCAGATAATCAGGTTAACCTTGGCGAGGAGGTTCCGGCCCCAGCCCAGACAGTTCCGGTGGGCCCAGCTCAGGTCCCAGAGGGGTTTATTGCTACCCCTGTTCTTCAGGACGCCTTGGTCCGGTTGGTTGGTATTATGGAGAGTGTCACCAGAGCAGGATTGCTTCCTGCAGCACCAGCCACTCCTCAGGCTGGAGGAGGAGCCCAGACTCCTGCTGTACGTACTCCGGAGCAGGTAGCTCCCCAGACTCAGGTTCCACTGGTTCAGACAGCTGCGGTAGTTCAGCCAGGGGTAGTTGCACAGACCGGTGATGGAGCGGCTATGTCCGCAGATGCTTTATGGAGGTTGGACAGATTCACTAAGCTCTTCACTGCTACATTCAGCGGAGCTTCTTCTGAGGACCCCCAGGATTTCTTATACAGCTGCCATGAGGTTCTTCGTAACATGGGCATTGTGGAGTCCAACGGAGTTGATTTTGCGGCTTTTCATTTGTCTGGATCTGCCAAGACTTGGTGGAGGGATTACTATTCATCTAGACCAGTAGGGTCGCCGCCTTTGACTTGGGATTAGTTCTCGGAGTTGTTTTTAGAGAAGTTCTTTCCCGTTACTCAGAGGGATGCTTATCGGAGGCAGTTTGAGCGCCTCCAGCAGGGATCTATGATGGTCACACAGTACGAGACCCGGTTTATCGATCTGGCTCGCCATGCCCTCGTCATACTCCCCACTGAGAGTGAGAGTGTGAGGAGATTTATTGATGGGTTGATCCAGCCTATCCGTCTTCAGATGGCCAGAGAGGTGGGTAGTGATATTACTTTTCAGGAGGCGGCCAATGTGGCCTGCAGGATTGAGATGGTTTTACCACAAGGGGCGGTTATAGGGCAGACAAGAAGCCCCGTCACTCAGGTCGTTTCGATGGTGCCTCATCTGGAAGCAGGGATTCTTATAATAGGGGCCAGTCTTCTAGGCCTTTTCAGTCAGCTCTCCAGGCTTCACAGGGTGGTTCAGGTGATCGTGGTTTTCGTGAGCAGTATTCAGATCAGCAGCCCATCAGTGCACAGCCTATTCAGAGTGTTCGCGGAGGTCATTCGGGCCGTCAGGGCCAGTCTCATCGTTCCGAGGGGTGTTATGAGTGTGGAGAATACGGTCACATCAGGAGAGCTTGCTCGAGATTGAGGGGTACACATTTACAGCAGCAGGGTCCTCGCCCCATGATTCAGGCACCAGCTAACCCACAGCCTGCCCAGCCAGCCAGGGGCGGGGGTAGGGATCATAGAGGTGGAGGTCGAGACCGTAGAGGTGGAGGCCGTCCCGCCAGAGGTAGAGGTTAGCCGGTGGATGACCGTCCTAGAGACATGGTTCAGGGAGGTGGTGCTGAGCCCCGATTTTATGCTTTGTCAGCCAGGCCAGAGGAGGAGGCGTCAGATGCTGTGATTACAGGTACCATTATGGTTTGCGATAGAGATGCTTCAGTACTATTTGATCCTGGGTCTACATATTCATATGTGTCTTCCTATTTTGCACCTTGCCTGACTATGTCTAGTTATACTTTGGACATTCCTATTTATGTGTCTACGCCGGTGGGAGACTCCATAGTAGTTGACCGGGTGCATCGTTCCTGCGTGATTTATTACTGTTAGATATGGTAGATTTTGATGTTATATTGGGGATGGATTGGTTGTCCCCGTATCATGCTAT
>MU746434.1:416-10555 GCA_026770625.1 Nicotiana glauca
TAGGTTTGGGGTCGTGACAATAAAGGTCCTAAAACATGATATCTAAATGCTAGTGACGATGCAGCAGCAATCTTTATAACAGTAGTTCGTTGGTTATTAACTAATTGTGATTACGAAGTGAGTATAACAACAAACTGAAAGTAAAAGAGCCAAAAACAGGATTTCTAATCGTGTGAGATGCATGTCCTATGCAGGATGTCTATTGCACAAATAAAGCCCTACAAGCATGCTTTCCACCCGTAACCCTTAAACTAAGCATGCATAGTCCCCCCATTTCACTATAAACCCCAATCATTCGTTACAAATTATTACAAACCAAGATAATTAAATTACAGTAGTGAAAAAAATAAGAAGTTATTCTATAGGGAGCCTTCAACCAAGCCCGAAATCTCCAACCTCACTTCTTCCGAGTTTCACAGTCTTTTACCAAGATTTGGGTGCGGCAAAGCTCCCTGAGGGCACATTGGGGCCCTTGGCCAATACCAGGCACCCAATCAAATCAACATTTGAACAAGTGCAAGTGTGGAATTACCAGCCTTGTGCATCAAAGTTCAGTGGGTACTCAAGGTACCCAAAGCAATGCTTACACGAAGGGGGTAGAACCTAAACTCTAGGAATAGTGAGATTGTGATAGGGTTTAAAGAAATTGAGTTAAAAACAGTTGAAAGATGATCCATATAGAACCAGTTTTGAAAGAAAACAATAGAAGAGTATGAGAGGAAGGTGAGTGAAACAAAATTTGATTAGAGTACCACACGGTGTTTAGGGAATACAAACACAAACAGGGGCAAGGGACATGGGGACAAGTAACTCCTATGTGAGAACACAATTACACATACACAGACATCAAAGAGAAGCATTTCAGGGCTTTAAACATTCAAACAAGTTTAAACCAAAAGGGGTCAGGATTACATGCTGGTCATGTACTGGACTAAGGGATAGGAGAGACATGCATTAATCAAAATCAGTAGACATGCTGAATTGGGAGAAGGGTAATCATATCAATGAACTAGAAAAGAGGCATGCTAATTGCAATGTAAACAGCAGAACCATAATTAGAAGCATACAAGAAACAAGAGAAAGTGCAATACAAATAAAAACATGTTGCTTTGAAGCTGTAAATCAAATAGGAGACATACCAGTTGAAGGTAAGGTAATGCAGAGCAGTAGGGAGCAATAATATGCAGAGAGTATGGAGAGAGGTGAGCAGCAGAGTAGGCAAAGAAGTGCGTAACAGCATGCAGACCAAAGCAAGTAGCAGAGTAAAGAATAGCAGAACAGCAAAGTAGCCTAAGTTCAGCCTGGGTTTTAAACCAATTGAGTAACCAGTAGTCACAAGGGAAGTGAGAGAGGTTATGTAGGAACAAGAGAAAGCACTGAGTATGTTTTCGTGTGAGAGAGAGTTCAGAATAATGAATTATATTTGTTATGCTAAAGAGAGGGTAGAGTATTTTTAGTTTTGAAAACCAATAGAGAATAGGATATCAAGTGCATAATTATAGAAACAATACCAATTGGAATCAATCACAGGACCTAATTCATTTTAATCAGGGAGTCGTGATTTGAATGGTGGTACAGGTTATATCAGATAAAGGAAAGAATCAATTAGACGACTTATTACACCATAGTACGAGTAGTAAGGCATGTAGTGTGTAATAAGGGCCAGATACATAATGCTTCAAGTAAGGAAAGCATATTCTGAATATTTGAAAACATAGTTAAGAGCACAAATATATATATATATATATATATATATATATATATATATATATATATATATATATATATATATATATATATATATATATATATATAAATTAACTCTGAAAATTAGTCCAAGAATCACGGAGGAGACTAAAATCATAGGGAATAAGTGCTAAGTATAGAGAGCATTTCACAAGTAAGAAAATAGGAAAGAATCAATTAGACGACTGATTACACCATAGTAAGAGTAGTAAGGCATGTAGTATATAATAAGGACCAGATACATAATGCTTCAAGCAAGGAAAGCATATACTGAATATTTGAAAACATAGTTAAGAGCACAAATATGGTAAAAAAAAGTGTATATATATATATATATATATATAATTAACTCTGAAAATTAGTCAAAGAATCACGGAGGAGACTAAAATCATAGGGAACCAGTGCTAAGTATAGAGAGCATTTCACAAGTAAGAAAATAATTCAAAAATCAGTGAAAGAACTTCTAAGGAAAACACATACAAATCAGGGATTCGAAGAGATTCACAAAAATCAGTGGAATAACAGTTAGACCTGTAAAATAAAATAGGCGTAAGAGTCAGAGAACTCTAAGCAGGAAAATCACAGGTTCAGTAGAAGACCGGAACCCTAGTAAAACTTAAAGCATGAAACTCGGATTAACCAGAAAACCACACAAACAAACTCATAATCCAAACATAAACACATAATACAGGCATAAGCACACAATACTCAAAAAAAAAGCAGAAGATATAGTGATTTTGAAAGGGGTTCGGAAAACTAGTTTTGAAAAGAAGAATAGAACGTTGAAAAACTTGAATTAATCAAAGAAATCGAGTAGTGAGTAGTGTAAAACACAATGAATAAGCTGAAAATCGTTTTTAAAAAAGGCAGAGATTACGAGATTTAGGCAAAAGTTAGGGTTCTGCAATAAATCAGTGAGGTAAGGAACCTGGCTGTGAAACTCATTAATAATGGCGTACATAGTACCATTGGACTGAAAAACATCGGAGAGGAGGCTGGAGATAAGTTGAGCAAGGCTTCCAGTGACCCTCTCGCATGGTGGAAATCCCTGGAGCCTCAAAACTTGGAGAAGATCAACGAGACAAGGCTCCGTGGTGACTGGTGGTCGAGAGAAGTGAGGATGGAGATAGCCGGAGAGGCGATGAAGATGATCGGAGAAGAACCAGAAGGTTCTAGAGAGAAGGAGGAGACGAAGAGACCAAGAGAGAGACCAGTCTCTATGAGAAATGAGGGGTCGGGGGGGTCGTTAGATTTAATTTAGGAAAGATAATCTGGGTCGTTGATCTCATTTGATCAACGGCTCAGATCAGATCAAAGCTAGACCGGGTTAATGAATTAGGTATGGGTTGGATTAATTTGGGATATGGGTTGGTCTGAAATGAGGTTCAATGTGGTTATAATTGAAATGAAAATAGGCTAGCTTTTAAATAACCACTTTTCCCTTTTTTAATTAGTTAAAATAGTTAAAAATAATTTTAAGACAAATTGAAAACATAGTACTAATTGATAACATATAAACATTAATTTAAAAATATCTGGAGCAATTTTATAATTATAAAACGCAGTTAATTATAACATAGGCTATAATTGCAATTTTGAACAATTTAGCTTAAAAAATATCGAATAAATTTATAAAAAATATGCAAAAATCACCTTAATCATATTTGGTGTAAATATAATGATGGAAAATAACTGACTCACAAAAAGGACAATTTTGGAATAATTATTGAGGTTTTATACTGTTAAAATAGACAATAAATTAATTCTAAAAATTTTTAAAAAAATGGGGAAAATACTAAAACCTTTGGGGATGCTTATATATGCATATGAATGCTATTTGAAAGTATTTTTGGGGTATAAAATACATAGGGAAAAATTGGGTATCAACAGTTGCCCCTCTTTACCAGAGGAGGATGAAAGAGTTGTCGGGTAAAGATAAGATGGCCAATTTTGACTGGAATTGGCGATTGCGAAAGAATTTTGACCGCGCTCTGATTTTTGAGCTGCCTACATATCCGTGGTTTTACAGGAATCAGGCCATATGTAGTTCAGGAACCAATGATGGGTATTAGGAAAAAATGGATGTGATGGTCTAGTTGGAGAAAGGTTACGAAGTCGAACAGGTTGCGAAAAACCGGAGCGGGAGCGCTCCTGCTGAGACGGCTGTTTGCTAGCTGGAGTACCTGTGAATGAACGACGCAGTGTATATTTGCGCATGATTTAAACATGATACAAGTTCCCGTTTGGACCATGAATGTTGCCTTTGGACGATTAGGATGACGTCCTCGGACTATGATGTCCTAGGCCATGAAGAGCATAAAGTAAAGATTTGCAGGCCATGAAGTGACGTTCTCGGGCTATGCAGATGGTGACTCCAAACTATGACTCTTTTGAATAGGTTGGCGATCTTTCAGCCCATGAGAAGGTGGCAATCTTTCAGCCAAATGAATGCAAAGGATGGCGATCTTTCAGCCAGAGCGAGAATTTAAATTGCAGGTGGCGATATTTCAGCCGTTCGAAGAATAAAAAGTGGCGATATTTCAGCCATGTAGGAGACAATGCATAGTCTCGGAAGGTAGATAGGTAGCCTTATGCAGGATGGAGGTAGAGCTTAACCTCGAAAGGTAGAAAATAGCCTTATGCAATGCAGATGGAGACAGAACTTAGTCTCGAAAGGCAAATAAGTAGCCTTATGCAGGATGGAGGTAGAGCTTAACCTCGGAAGGTAGAAAAGTAGCCTTATGCAGGATGCATATGGAGACAGAGCTTAGTCTCGAAAGGTAGATAAGTAGCCTTATGCAGGATGGAGGTAGAGCTTAACCTCGGAAGGCAGAAAAGTAGCCTATGCAGATGGAGACAGAGCTTAGTCTCGAAAGGCAGATAAGTAGCCTTATGCAGGATGGAGGTAGAGCTTAACCTCGGAAGGCAGAAAAGTAGCCTATGCAGATGGAGACAGAGCTTAGTCTCGAAAGGCAGATAAGTAGCCGTATGCAGGATGGAGGTAGAGCTTAACCTCGGAAGGAAGAAAATAGCCTTATGCAAAAAATACAGATGGAGACAGAGCTTAGTCTCGAAAGGCAGATAAGTAGCCTTATGCAGGATGCAGATGGAGACAGAGCTTAGTCTCGAAAGGCAGATAAGTAGCCTTATGCGGGATGGAGGTAGAGCTTAACCTCGAAAGGCAGAAAAGTAGCCTTATACAGGATGGAGGTAGTGCTTAACCTCGGAAGGCAGAAAGGTAGCCTTATGCAGGATGGAGGTAGTGCTTAACCTCGGAAGGCAGGAAGGTAGCCTTATGCAAAATACAGATGGAGACAGAGCTTAGTATCGAAAGGCAGATAGGTAGCCTTATGCAAGAATGCAAAAAATGTAAAGAGTGAATAGTAATGAAATTTTCTTAGCTGACAGCTGATTGTGATATCGTGGCTGCTGGGGATGTTAGGTGTCGATAGTAACTTTGCGAATGCGCGATTGTTCCTCACTCCTGAAGAGCACGAGTGTGTGAATGTATCCAATAATTTGTGACCTGGGGTGCCCGCATTCAAAGAAAAATCGTGAGTTCTGTAGAGGGGAAAGGTTAGTTCGTATCCCCTAGCCCTTGACGTCACGTATCATTGGGGGTAGCGTTGCTAAACAACAGCGACGTGAATAATATTTATGCATGATTTAGTAAATATAATGTAAATATAAATTTGAAAAACGGTTTTATTTTGGATGAACCAACAACTACAACGTGGTTCAAGACACGGCAACCTCGCTTGTTCCGGAATTTTGAGGGTCCTCCTCAAAATTCTACCCCAGTTTACTGGGCTGGTGCTACTGACGGCTGTGCTGAATAACTAAACGCGGATTGATTTCAGAATTTTGAGGGTCCTCCTCAAAATTTTGCCCAGGTTTACTGGGTCGGCGCTGATGAAGAGACTGATAAATTGACTTCGGAATTTTGAAGGTCCTCCTCAAAATTCTGCCCCAGTTCCAATATCGGGAAAAAATGGAATTTTTATTAAAATGTGACCGAACCCATAGGGCTGCCTACGTGTGAGCTCGTGATTTTTGCCCTATATATGAAATAATTCCCAAAAATTCAAACAAAACAATTTTTTATTATTTTATAATTTTTGTGAATTTTTATGTTATTTTCTGGTAATTGTTGCATTTTTATTTGTGCATTTTAATTCATATAAAAATACAAAAATATATTTGGCATTTTTTTGGGAGTTAATTTCACATTTGTAGTATTTTATTAGTAGTAAAATTGTTTACATATAAAGAAAATGACAAAAAATAATTCTTTGCATTTTATTTTTAATATGTGGAATTTATTTTTATTTTAGTTTAAAATTAGAAATTAATTGATTTTGGAAATTAAATAATATCATATTAGAGTCAATTGGGTCTTTGATTTTATTTTTTGTCATTTTAAAAAAAAACAAAAAATAACATAAATACAAATTACACATGAAAAAAAGAGATAAAATAAAAGGGAAAAGGTTGCCTAGTTAAAAGACCCACGAGTTGGATCATTGCCGATTCAATTCTGACGGCCCAAGACATTAGTGCCCATATCCATGCACACACGCCCAGGCCCAACACTCCTCACCCAGCCCAGTCCACCCTCAAAACAAAACGACACTGTTTTGCTCCCCGTCCATCTGAGCCGTTAAATCTTTCTAATCCAACGGCCCAGAATTCTTCCCCCATCTTTCATAAAAATGTACGAATCCCCACTTAACCCTAAACTACCAAGTCTTCTTCATCGTACCCCTTTCTCTGTTTCTAGCCGCCACCAGTTCCGCCGCCGGCGAAGACACCACCGTCACCGTTGACCACCAAAATCACACCCCTATACCGATTTTCACGAATCTGCCATTACCTCCCTTCGAATCCCACCATAGACCTTCGAATGGTCGAATTTGTTATCGTCGTCTCCGCCGCACACGGAGGCGACACCTCCCAAACGGCCCCAAATTTACAGCACCATACCCCTCATTATCCTCTTCCCAAATCCACCCTTAATATGCTTCGAGTCAGTACCAAACGTCTCAAATACCGGATCGAAAATTCGGTCAAACTGCTGAAAAGCTTTAAGTCTTCAAAAGGGTTCAAAATTCACACTTCGAGCCCTCCCAGACCTCCTCATGACGAATTTAAAGATTAGAATCCCTCAAATCCATGCAGAATCCCGCAGGCCTTAAATCTAGGGTCAGGAGAACCCTAAGTCGAGTAGTTGCTCAGGCCGTGTCCGAGCTTGAAGATGCGAGGTCGAGTTTATTGGTGAGTTCTTCGTTCTGTTCATTTCCTTCTCCTCCTTCATGCATAAATTTGAGTTAAGATTTCAGATTAATTTTAGAATCATTCATTGAGGATTAGTCTGTGTTCATCTGGGGCTGTTTGGGTCAATATAGATTTTAGGTTTTAATTGTTACCTATTCAGTTGTGTAGTTTGATTAGTATGGTTTAATAAAACGATTAGCATTTCTTCCTCTGCTTAGTCCTTCTTTTATCAAATGTGTCTTGTTGTGATTCTGTTCTGATGCAATTCGTAGGTTAGAGTCCTTTGTAGATTTGGGAATCTAATAGTTTGAATACTAGATTATTTTTCTTGTTTGATCTATTTTAGTCAATCTTGTTTGAATCTGTTTAAACTTTAATCTGATCTTAGTACCTCTTTTGGTTGTTATCAATTGGTTGTAGATAATTTAGTTTAGTTATTTAGGACAATCAGTAATGCTCAGTTCAATTAGGCTGTTAATCGGATGAAATTGGCTATAGTGGATAGGTTTAACTAGGGAAAAGGAGGTTGAATTCATTTGGATTAGTTTAGTAAATCTTAGGATAAAGTAGGGGTAATTGGGACAATTCAGGGATAAGGGAATTTTGTAAAACTGATTGGAATTCACTAGAGCCTTCTAGAAAAGAACTTTTACTCTAAATTCAAAAAATAGGTGCACTTACTTGAGAAGCAAGTCAATAAGTAGAGGACTATTGTGAAAATAAATAAGTGACTGATTTGTAAACAGAAAATTGAGAGATGCCCTCATCTTTGCCTATAAAAGGGCATCACCAATGCCTTAATGAAGAAGTTTTGGGAGCCCAAGTTTTCCCCAAATACCTCCAAGCTGAAACAGATCCGAGAAATCAAAAATTTCATATCAAAATCCTCTTCGATTTTAGTTTTCTTCATATAGAAAAACCAAAAACATTAGAAACTTTCAAAAATCCAAAACCAAAGAAAAATTCAATTAAGAAAAGGGCATTGTTACTGTGTTATATGGTTTTTCTGGTTTAGTTTTGCTTAATTCTCTTCTATTCTGAATTTTGAGGTTTCATTGAAGTTGTTGGATTGGTTTCGAGTAGCTGTGGGTTTAATTGAACTAGTTTTAGCTGAGTTTGGTTTCAATGAAGTGGTCTGTGTGCATGTTCAAGTAGATTTGGTGTTAATCAAGTTAGTTTGGTTGGATGCCCTTGTTTCCTGTTTGATTTCTGGGCTGCTACTGGGTTGGATCCATTTCTGGGCTGAGTGTTGCTGAAATTTTAGTGTTGCTGACTACTTTGTTGTTGTTGAGTTCTCATTACTTGATGCTGACCTTTCTTCTTCTTATATTTTCAACATCCAGGTACACCTTTGAACTTTGTATTGATACAACATTGAAGTTGAATTGCTGCAATAAAATCTATCGTCCTTTTGCCTCCTGAAGTTCATTTGTTTAAATTGTCTTAATAGAATGGTTAATAGAGGTTGTGTATTTGTTTAGGTCTATTTTGCTTTGTATTTACTTTGTACAGCTGGTTTGAAAATTGTGATGTAATATTTAGACCGCATAACTAAGATTGAAAATTAGGTTGTATATTGGATATTGGATGGTGATTCGCACATTAGCACCTAGTGACTGATTTCCATAATGAGAATGAGTTTATTGGATTGTTTAAACTGATCTGGACTGTGATTATTTTCTGCTAGTTCTGAGTATTTAGCTTTCCTACCTATTGATAATTCAATAGCATTGCAAACAATTGAAAGGAAGAGAAGAGTGTAAATGTGAATAGCACTGTCAGATCACACTAGTTGTAGGTATCAATTATGATGTTAGCGTCTCTGATTATTTGATTTTACTGTTAGTTAACCATGGACTTCTAAAAAATGGTAATGGTCTATTAGGTTAGAAGCATGGACGTGTATTCAATTAACGGTAATGGTTGCCCAAATTTGTATAGTTGATAACAAAGGCATCGTTAACATTCACGCCCTTTTATTCATGCAACTGAAGCTGCGGAGATTCGAATTGGGGGCCCTACCCTTAGCTGGTGTTGGATTGGGCTCATATTTGGGCCCAGCGAAAGATTATTGGCACGTTACATGGGGCTATTAATACCAATTAGGCCCTTTTCTTTATTTTTAGGGACAAAAACAAATAGAAAAAAAATCATAGTCGCTTTAAGATTGACCTTTTAAAAAATAAATTGAGACGAGCCTCGCCAAATAAAATGTAAATTGCAGGGCCCTCAATAAATGGTTGATTAACAATACTTAGAAATTCGGGAGGGCCATTTAGCGAATTTCACGGCCTTCCCCAAAATAATGATGCGTTAGACTCTTTAGGCACGATTTTATTAAAATTACATTCCTAAACTCGGGTGCACATTTATGTGACCCAAATCCAAATCTCAACGGAGTCGAAATGTGTCAACACCCACGGGTGCATTGATGTGACGTGGTTTGAGACGCGTTTTCACGATGTTGCAATTCTTGTTAAAAATAAATAATAATAAAAGCGGTTCAAAATTAAAAGGCAAATAAGCTAGAACATGTCTTGAAATCAGATAAAATCAAATACAATAGTTGAGCGACCGTGCTAGAACCATGGAACCCGGGAATGCCTAATACCTTCTCCCGGATTAATAGAATTCCTTATCCGAATTTCTCGTTCGCGGACTGTTAACAGAGTCATATTTTTCCTCGGTTCGGAATTCAACCGGTGACTTGGGACACCATTAATCTCCCAAGTGGCGACTCTAAAATCTTAATAATTAAATCCCGTTCCGATTTTCTTTAATTGGAAAAACTCATTTATGCCCTTACGGGTGCAGCGTAAAAAGGAGGTGTGACAACTCAGGCAATCTGCTGGGGATGTAAACCCAGAACTTCGGTTTAGGGTTTAAGATTTCAAGCTTAGAATAATTGTTATGTTTGGCTTTATCTGATTTTTCTACATGTTTTCCTGCCTACTGTGCTAAATGATTTACCGCTTTGATATTATTTGAACTGTACATATAAACTGTGCCGAAACCCTTCTCTTCTCACCTCCGGGGATGTGCTTACTGGTTGAGACTCCCTATTCTGTTAGTGTCAATACCCTGAAATAAGAAAGAGGTCGGACAAGTTACTAAGCCGG
>MU746437.1:2250-17436 GCA_026770625.1 Nicotiana glauca
ACCTATACACCGTACTCGATCATTTAGCAAATAGCAATCAATAATACTCTAATCCTATTCCCTCAAGCCAAAGTTAGATCAAACACTTACCTCGGTCCAAAGAATAGCAATCAACTCTCCAATACCGCCTTTCCTCTACAATCCGACTGCGAAATAATGGTATCTAGGCATAATTAATTCAATGATATCAGTTAGGGCTCAACAACATAATCCCATACCCTATAGATAAGTTTCCTAGCATTCTTCCAAAAATTCCAAAATTCGACACCGGGCCCACATGGTCCAAACACGAGGCTCAGACCAAAACCCAATCACCCATAACCCCACGAGTTCAAATATATAGTTTGTTTCAAGATTCGACCCCAAATTGAGGTTGAATCACCCAAAATTCCCAAAACCCTAACTCTACCCAAAACCCTTAATTTCTATTTTGAATTCATGGTTTAGGGCTAGGAAATTAGTGCTTAGATGAAGAAATTAAAAGGGAATGAAGTTAAGAACACTTACCTAGCAAGCTATGGAGGAGAAGAAGCTGGAAATTCATCTATAGGATGTTGGAGTGAAGAGCTCGTGTGAAATAATGGCTAAATCCCGAGCTACTGTTCTATTTTTATGACTTAAAATCGCTGGGTGAAATTACCCTACGCGTTCGCGATAGTAGGGTCGCGTTCGCGATGAACAGAAGTTGGCAATCATCGCGTTTGCCGACAAGGGATGCGAACGCGAAGAGAAAAATATTCGGTGCCCAATGATTGGTCTACGCAAACGCGTTTGGCATCACGCGAACGCGATGAAGGGGCGACCTGAAGCTTCGCGAACGCGTGGACTCAATCGCGAACGCAGAGAAGGAAATCAGGCAAGGTACGTGAATGCGATGCCTAAGGCCGCGAACGCGAAGAAGAAATTCCCTGGGCAAAAATTGCAGAAAAATCTGCTACCATTCAAAGTGCAAAACTACCCCCGAACACCTCCGAAAACACTCCCGAGCCCTCGGGGCTTCTAACCAATCACACGCACTAACCCAATAACATCCTATGAACTTACTCGAGTGATCAAATCGCCAAAACAACATCAAAATCATTGAATCAAGCCTCAAAACTCATGATTTTTCTTCCAAACTTCATAAATTTTCAAACTTGGAACTCATAGTTTGAAAAACGTCAAACGACGTCCGATTTCGTCCAAACTTCACAGAAAGCGCTTAAACAATATATAAGACTTGTACCGGGCGTCGGAACTAAAATACGAGCCCGATACCATAGTCTTTTAATCAATTTTCATTTCTATTATCCTTAATAATTTCAGAAAAATAATTTAACAAAAAAATTCTTTTGCTCGGGTTCTAGACCTCGGATTTCGACTCCGGGAACATGCCCTAGTCACATATTTTTCTATGGACCTTTCGGGACCGTCAAATCACGGGTCCGGGTCCGTTTACCAAAAATGTTGACCGAAGTCAACTTTAATCATATAAATATCAAAATTCTTCAAACTTTTTCACAGATTTCACATATTTCAACATAAAGGTTTTCCGGCTACGCGTCTGGACTGCGCACGCAAATTGAGGCAACTATAAGTGAGGTTTTAAAGGCCTCAGAAGCGCGGAAAAAGGGAGAAATCCGGTGATGACCCTTTGGGTCGTCACATATTAAAATAAGGATACTTGACTGAATTATTTTATGAAAAGGGGAAGCAAGCATATATGAAGAATAGGAAGGAACCACCAAAAGCTCCTTCACCAAAAAGGATGGTTAATGTCATATGTGGTGGGAAGAGATCAATGGCGTAATGTATATGGCAACAAAGAAGGTGTCAAAAATTATAGTTACCCACAGGAAAAGAGTTCGGCAGATTTTGGAAGATAGTATTATATTTGATGATTCAGATGCAGATGGCGTGTAGACCCCACATAATGATGCACTGATAATATCTTCACTTGTACATGACACTAATGTAAAATGAGTTTTGATTCACCCATGTAGTTCAGTGAATATCATTCTGTTGAGAGTGGTAAATGAGATGCAAGCCGATGATAAGATGATACCCAAGGCACACACCTTGTCTTGTTTTGACAATTCGAGCGTCGTAACAAAAGGCGAGATAATAGTTACCACATTCACAGAAGGAGTTGTCAAAGACACCAAATTTCAAGTAGTAGAAATGGATATGGCTATGATTCTCGGCAGACTATGGATTCATGAAATGGATGTTGTTCTATCTACTTTACATCAAGTTATCAAATTCCCTTCATAGTGGGGAATACGGAAAATCCGTGGTGATCAATAAGAATCACGGAGCATTAACTTCGTAGCAGATTCAAGCGCAAAAAGCAAAGAAAAATAGCAACAAAATCCAGTTAAGGATGCGGCAACACAAGCCTCAACTGAAGATGGGCGAACAGATGAGACTCAAGGCCCGATACCATTCAAGAACCAGAAGAAAAGTAAAACATCAAAACAATAATTGAGGAACTGGAAGTTGTGGTACTATTTATACACTGGCCTGATAGAAAAGTCTACATTGGGACGAACCTTAGCCAGGAAATAAAATATAAGTTGATTGAATTTTTAAAAGCTAACGTAGATTGTTTTTCTTGGTCCCGTTGAGATATGGCAGGTATACCACCGGAAATAATGACCGATAAATTAAATGAAGATCCATCATACTCACCTTTTAAACAAAACAAAAGAAAGCAAGGTTCCTTCAAGAATCAGGTGATTCAAGATGAGGTACAAAAGCTTTTAAAAATTGGGTCCATCTGCGAGGTAAAGTATCCAGATTGGTTAGCTAATAATGTAGTAGTACTCAAAAAGAATGGTAACTGGCGAGTTTGTGTAGATTATACTGATCTAAATAAAGCTTGTCCTAAAGATTCTTTTCCATTACCGCATATAGATCAACTAATTGATGCTACTGCAGGACATGAATTATTAAGTTTTTTAGATGCCTATTCAAGATATAATCAGATAAAAATGGATCCTATAGACGAAGAAAAAACTTCATTTATAACAGACAGGGGGACTTACTATTACAAAGTTATGTCGTTCGGCCTCAAGAATGCTGGAGCTATATAATCAAAGGCTAGCGACCAAAATGTTTCAAGAACACCTTGGAAAAATAATGGAGGTTTATATAGATGATATGCTGGTCAAATCACAACAAGCATGGGATCATATTCAACACTTGTCTGATACATTTCAGATTCTTCGCAAATTTAACATGAAGTTAAATCCTGAGAAATGTGCATTTGGAGTATCATCAGGTAAGTTCTTAGAATTTCTTGTTTCTAACCATGGCATTGAAGTAAATCCCACGCAGATTAATGTTATTGAGGAAATTCCGGATATACTTACGAGCAAAAATGAAATACAGAGGCTGACTGGAAGAATAGCTTCTTTGGGAAGGTTTATTTCCAAGTCATCAGAAAAGTACTTCAGGTTCTTTTCAGCCCTAAAAAAGCAAAATCAATTTGAATGGTCTGAAGAATGTCAACAGGCGCTTAAAAATTTAAAAGTGTACTTGTCAAATCCACCATTGCTAGCAAAACCAAAAGATGGGGAAAACTACTCATCTATCTTGCTATTTCGGAAGTAACTTTAAGTGCTCTATAAGGTAAATAATCTCTGATTTATTATGTTAGTAAGTCTTTATTAGATGTTGAGACTCAGTATCCTCATTTTAAAAAACTTGCACTAGCATTAATTATGGCATCTAGGAAGTTAAGGCCTTATTTTTAATGTTATCGTATCTTTGTAGTAACTGCCTACCCCTTACGTAATATATTGCATAAACAAGAGTTATCAGGTAGACTAGCCAAGTGGGCTATAGAGCTAAGCGAATATGACATTACACATCAACCAAGAACTGCAATAAAGTCACAAGTTTTAGCAGATTTTGTGGTAGATTTTAGTCAAGCGATACAAATGGAGGAAGAAAAAGAACTACGGGTATTGAACGGGTCTAATCCAGGTACTTGGACATTATTTACTGATGGTTCATCAAATGTAAAAGGAACAGGTCTAGGCGTTGTCTTGGTACTACCTACGGGAGAAACCATACTACAAGCCATAAAATGTCATCCTATTACTAATAATGAGGAAGAATATGAAGCTATGATTGCAGGTTTAGAATTGGCACGAGAGCTCGGAATAGAGCAGGTCTTAATCAAAAGCGATTCACAACTCGTAGTTAACCAAATGCTAGGGACTTATATAGCTAGAGAGACAATGATGCAACAGTACTTGGAAAAGGCACGGGACTTAGTCAGGCAATTCCAAACTAGGAAAGTCACGCAGATACCAAGAAGACATGATGAGGCAGACGATTTGGCTAATCTTGCATCCGCTGCAGAAGTAATAAATGAAGAAAATGCTTTTGTAATACATTTGTTCCATTCAGTGCTTGACTAAGATAAAATGAGGTAAATTATAATAATCTAACTTGGATTGGAGAAACGAGATTGTTAATTTTTTACAATATGGGATACTACCTGAAGATAAGAAAAAGGTTCAGGCACTTCGCCAAAAGGCTGCTCGTTACTGTTTAGATCAGGGCAATTTATATCGAAAAATGTTCGGTGGCCCTCTAGAAAGATGTTTCAGGCCTTCTGAAATAGAATATGTGATGAAAGAAATACACGAGGGACATTGTGGAAAGCACGTTGGAGGAAGATCTTTGGTAAAAACTATAATTAGAGCTGGCTATTACTGGCCAAAAATGGAAAAATAGGTAGAAAATTTCATGGCTAAATGTGATAAGTGTCAAAGATATGGTAACAACATGCATCGACCAGCTGAGTTATTATATTCAGTTGTTGCACCATGGCCTTTTATGCAGTGGGGGATGGATATCGTAGGTCTGCTACCACAAACCAAGGGCAAGGTAAGATTTCTGTTAGTGCTCATTGACTATTTTACTAAGTGGGTAGAAGCAAGAGCTTTCAAATAGGTACGAGAAAAAGAGGTTCGAGACTTCATCTGGCGCAACATCATATGTTGGTTTGGAGTTCCAAAAGAGATCGTGTGTGATAAAGGTCCACAATTCATAGGAGCACAAATCACATAATTCTTTCAAAATTGGCAAATTAAAAGGATTACTTCGACAACTTATCATCCAGTGGATAATGGACAAGCTGAATCAACAAATAAAGTTATTATCAATAACTTGAAGTTTCGGCTAGAGGAATCAAAAGGCAAATGGCCAGAAGTACTACTTAGAGTTCTATGGATTACCGAACAACAACAAAAACAAGTATGGGAGAGACACCATTTTCACTTATATACGGTGTTGAAGCTTTAATTCCAGTTGAAATAGGCTAGGGATCCAAGTACGCGATATGCTAAAGCTACTGAGGAATCAAATGAAGAAGAGATGCGGATAAATCTGGATTCGCTTGAAGAAAGGAGGGAAACTGCCCTAATAAGAGTAGCAGCGCAAAAACAAGTTATTGAACGATAATACAATTGGAAAGCTCATATCAGATACTTCAAGTTGGGGACCATGTACTCAAGAAAGTTTTCCAATCCACAAGAGCATCCAATGCGGGAAAGTTAAGTCTAAATTGGGAAGGGCCTTACAAGATTTGTGGTATCACGGGAAAAGGTGCATATGAGCTTGAAATCATGGATGGCAAGATTCTACCTTCAAGTTGGATTGATGTTCATCTGAAGAAGTATTATTTCTAAGGGAAGGAAGCACCAATGGTCAGGTATCCCCACTTACAACTTTTATTTTTGAATTTATAAAATTATACTAACAATTTTAGATGATAGGCAAAAAGCTAGCTCATACCAAATGATGAATTTTGATCTGGAAGACACGCATAAAAAATCATAATTCCCGGTCTAGGGTTACAAATATTCTTATGGAAATGTAATGGTTTAAGCAGTCTTCATCTAAATTATACCTCCGAGTCCCGTATGTTTTTTCGTTTTCAGGAAAAGGACCACATGGAAGGAATAATCAAGTGCTGGAGATTTCATACTTCAAAGCTCAAACACTTGGGGGACTATATAATATACATATAATATATGTATAAGGAAGGCAGAGAAGGCTGAATCAATTGAATTTGAAGTCAAAATTAAAGTCTACCAATAAAGATCAAGTTCAAAGCAAAGTCACGAGCCAAAAACGCAAGCCTAATTCAAAAACCTGTGAAGAATACACTCGTGGATATAAATTTCAACATCTTACGAATGTTTAAGTTAAAGGCAGTATTTAGCCATGGGTCAAAAAGAAACCCTTGGATTTTTTTTTTCTTTCAAATCTGTTGTAAAGAAAACAATTACAGAAGAGTTATAGAAGATATTTAAATACATGTAAGGAGTTATTTAATCTTGACAAAGTTTGAATGAAAACTTTTATTAAAGTTATTCCAAGAAACATGTGTGTTCCTATTTCTCCTTTCGTATGTTTACACTATTATGAAGTTGAGACGTCTTCTTCATTAAGTGTCGTATATAAAAGGGACCTCTTTTATAATTCATGAAGTTAACTAAGCATTTTTAAATGAAAAAGTTAAAAGGGTAAAAACAAAAACCCACATATTAAAATTAAAGTGGAAGCAAGACCCTAAACTTATAAATAAGGTAAGGGCAAATCACCAAAAGAGTATAACAGAAACTCGAGTTAAAGGCATCACAAAAAGATGTAGCAAAAGCTTTATATTTAGTTAAGACTAAGTATGAACTTAGTCCTAACATGATCATCATTATAAAAATCCCCGAAAAAGACCTGGGGATATGTTGTTACCAAAAACATTACCCCTAAATGGGACCGGGGGTAAAACCAGCAAATATTCCACCAATAAAAAAAATTAAAAAAGTGTCAAACTTCACAAACAAACTTTCACTATGGAGCAGGATTCAAGATGGCATCAGCAGCAGCAGAAGGCTCGATTTGATCAGAAGGAGCTGGGACATCCGCCGCACCTGGATTAGCTTCAACATTTTCGGAAGTATCAGCCATGGGTGAAGAAAAACTTTGGCTCTGCTGAGTTTTTTCAATCGTCTCCTTAATCTTTGCTAACTCAGCATCCAAGTTGAAATCTTCTTGGCTCACCTCTATAAGAGTATCATGGCGTGTGTTCAAAATGGCCCAACTTACTTCAACTGTGGTTTTATCCTCTAGAGCTTCGTAATCTCTTTCCCAATGATCAATCTCATTCTTAAGCTCCTCCCTCTCAGCTAAAATAGCATCGTAGAAGTCTGTAAAGGGGCAAGTGAGTTTTCCAAAAACTTGACTTTATCAGAAGATACTCGGATATCTTCTTGGGTTTGGGTAAGTGTTTGAACAAGCTCACCAGCATAAACTTCCTTTTCATTCAACAACGCCTTCAGACCTCTGATCTCTTCAGTAGCTTTGGAGAGTTGTTTAGCAAAAGACGACTCGAGGAGGTTCTTATCCTTGCCCGCCTGGTTGGAAGAAGCTTTCAACAGCTAGCTCCGTTTCCATGACTCTTAACTGCTTCTCTAAGGTACATTTGCTTTCTTCTAAAACTTCCATCTCAAGATGGAGGATTCCATACTGCTCTTTCCAATTATCTGCTTCAATCTGGTAATCATGTGTCAATTGCTCCGTATGAGAAAACCTTTTCATCATCTCCGTGCCGATGAGGTTGATCTATACAAAAAAAGGATGAGAATCCTAATAAAAGGAAAATGGTATAAGATATATAATGAAATCTATACCTTCAACGATGATTTCACAATGTCATTCATCCAAGTCAAAGAACTATGAATTTCTAGCTTGGATTTTTCAACCGGACCAATCAAGGGTTTTAACCATACATCAGCTTGACCTGACTTCTTCAGAAGATTGCCATCAGTTGGAACTTCGATGGTAATTTGCTTCATGGCCCTGCTTCCATTTGAAGAACCAATTTTAGTTCGAGAAATATTAGTAGCAGGGAAAGTAGATAAAGTCATAATGGCTTGAGGCAGAGCAGAAACAGCAGCAGTAAGAACAATAAAAGGCGTTCCACTGGGACAGATACGGGGAAGGAGTCAAGAGGTACTTCCTCATTGTCACGACCCAAAATCCACTAAGGGTCGTGGTGGCGCCGGACACCTCTGTCAGGCAAGCCAACTAAATTATCAATTAAATCCTCTTTTAATACTTTTGAGAATCTAAGGTTTTTCCTTCCATTTTTCATGAATAAAGGATTGCTACTTGAATTCAAATTTAACTCATAACAATTAGTACAAATCCTTCGAAAACCATCCCAGAAACCCGGTGTCACAAGTGCATGAGCAACTATCGATAAGGAAAATAAAATACAACATCTGTCCAAAATACAGTGGACAGGGAATAAATAATAAAAATACTGAAAGGAACTACACTAGCTATGGGTCGTCTCGAACAATGCAACTCACCTAGTCCCAGAGTCATCCGCGTTGCTACGCTCAGTAGGCTGCTAGAGGTATATATATCTGTGCAACAAAAATGCACAGAAGTGTAGTATGAGTACGCAATCAACGTGTACTCAATGAGTATCCCGCCTAATCTCGAAGAAGTAGAGACGATATGGCCAACTTTGACACTCACTAGAGGTCAATTAACAATATTCTAGAAATGCGAGGAAAAATCATGGATTTATATAGTAGTTCAAATTCGCGAAGCCAGAAAACAAGTAAACACCTTCAACAATTAAGCAAGGGCTTCCAAGGTTTATTCTTTATCATCTTATCAATTTATATTAAGCCACGAAGGGCCAAATCCACATTTAAAATTCTCAATCGACATGCGCAAATCACACCGAGGCGACGGCCCGATCCAACAGGAATGTAAATTGTTCACTGCCGAGGGTCAAACGGCCTGAACCAATAGATGCATCTATTTAATCTGCCGAGGTATTTGGCCCGTTCCATAAATAAACACATACCCTGCTCGCGAATCATGCATGCGACGCAGGTACACATAAAATACATGCTCAAGTAGCCAACTAAGAATCTATCGGGGCTATTTATCCAAATAAGACAATTTCTCTTTTTAACAATTCAGGAAAAAAGATTTTTAATCTCTTTTTAAATTTATTTACTAATCAAAGGTGATTTAAACAATTCAAGCTATCAATGGGTTCATAAATAATCCAATTATAACATGCTCATGGGTCCTAACTACCCGGACAATAGCATAATAGTAGCTACCCACGGACTCTCGCCTCGTGCGTACGTAGCCCCCACATATAGGAGCACATAATCAATTATTTCACCTATGGGGACAATTTCCTCTTACAAGGTTAGAAAGGAGACTCACCTTGCTCCGAAGACTCATAACTAGCAATCTACATTCTTCCAAAGGCTTGAACCGACGCACAATGCACCAAAACTAGCCAATTAACGACAAACTAATGAGAACATGCTCAAATACTTGTTAACAATTCAAATTATATAAATTCCCAACTCTGCTAAGTGAAATAACCAAAATGTCCTCGGGCCCACGTGCCCGGATTTCGAAATTTCTCGAAGATAAAGATTACACATGACCTTAGCAACTCAAATATATAATTTTCTCTAAATTCCATACCCAAAATCGTGGTTAAATTCCAAGAATATAATTTTCTAGGTTTTCTACCAAAACCTCAATTTTGATACAAATTTTCATGCCCAAATCCTTACAAAATTGATGTATTTAACTCAAAATAGGTGGGGATAACTTACCTTATTATTGATGACGAAAAACCTCTCTTGTAGCTCCCCAAAATCGCCCCAAGCCATGAAAAAAATGAGAGAAATGAGCCCAAATCATGATTTAAAACAACCTTGCTGCCTCCAGGTATTCCGCTTTTGCGGTGCACTTTCCGCTTCTGCGGATGTCGCTTTTGCAATTTTTGGCCGCTTCTGCGGTCTGGGGGCCGCTTCTGCAGTCCCTGGGCCGCTTCTGTGGTTTTCTTGGGCCTGGCCCCTTCCGCTTCTGCGAGATTTCGACCGCATCTGCGGTCCAAGAACCGCAGATGCGGTTATGACAGAAGTAGCAACCTCAAGCCTTCCCAAATTCCATTTTCGATCCGTTAGCCACCCGGAATCCACCCGAGGCCCCCGTGACCCCCAACCAAAACTACCAACCAATCCCAAAATATACTACGGACTTGCTCGAGGCCTCAAATCATATCAAACAACGCTAAAACCATGAATTACACCCCGATTCAAGCTTTATGAACTTTGAACTTTCCAACTTCTACTTCTGATGTTTAAACATATCAAATCATGTCCGATTGACCCCAAATTTTGCACACAAGTCATATTTGACATTACAGACCTACTCCAACTTCCGGAATCAAATTCCGACCCCGATATCAAAAAGTCCACTTCCTGTCAAACTTCTCAAAAACCTTCAAATTTCTATCTTTAGCCAAATGGCTTCAAAATGACCTACGTACCTCCGAATTTACTTCTGATCGCGCTCCCAACTCCAGAATCACCATACGGAGTTACTCCCAGTCTCGGAACCCCAAACGGGCATTGATAAAACTGAAATGCACTTTGAGCCAAACTTATGAAATTCCTTCTAAAATGCTAACTTCCACAACAGGCTCCAAAACGCTCCCGGGTTATCCAAAATCCGAACCGAGCACACGCCCAAGTCCGAAATCATCATACGAACCTGCTGGAACCTTCAGATCCCGATTCTAAGGTCGTTTACTCAAAATTCCAATCCTAGTTCATTTCTTTCAACTTTAAGCTTTCAAAATGAGAATTTTCTTCCCAAATCAACCCCGAACTTCCCGAAATTCAATTTCGACCACGCGTACAAGTCATAATACCTGAAATGAAGCTGCTCATGGCCTCAGACTGCTGAATGGCACGCTAGGGCTCAAAACCACCGGTCGGGTCGTTACATTCTCTCCCACTTAAACATACGTTCGTCCTCGAACGTGCTGAGAACTATACTGAAGTAGTCTGAAATCACTGTTTAGCACCTCATGCACCTTCCCGTGCTACCAAAACTTAGTTGAGCACATTAGCTCGATCAATTCCGAAGATATTCTATTTTATTCAAGCAGATACGCCTCAAAGTCCAATTCTAACATCCGGAACTAAATGCTAGGCCTGTTCCCAACATATGATCACCATATCAATCACTATATGTTGTACTCAAACATGATTTCATAACTTTGTTGAATTCACACTTTGCATTACCTACTCGTAGGGCCACAATAACCTTTTTCTGATCAACTTAGTCAAAATCCTACTAATCTGATGCTCACATTGCACCCCATGACATATACAGGTCTTACTCTAAACTTTACCATACCGCCATGATGGAAGAGATGTACCAACATTCATAATCAACTGCCGAGTCAACAAAACATTACGTCTATACTCCTGACAAAAACCTTCATCTTATTCTGAACCCAATAATGGTCTTATCTCCATAACATACCTCATATGGCTAGATCGCACAGAATCCTAGATCAAGGGATCTCGTCTCATCCGATACAACTGCTTAGGCAATAAGCCACCCCAGAAATTGTTAAAATCTCATATAATGCTACCATGCACTAATAGGCCACCAATTCGAACGCAATGCCCAAGGAAAACGAACTCTGGAAGGAAGTATCTAACTCCCGCACTACTACGGACTTTCCTTAGAAAATAGGAAGCAGGACATACAAAATTAGCATATAGAAAACTACTCTCAACATCACACAGTTGCGGCGTGTAACCCGATCCACACAGCATAACCATGGCGGCATACCACTCGAACCTCACAATATAACCATGGCGGCGTGCCACCCGATCCAAGTAACATACCCATGGTAACGTGCCACCCGATCCACACGTAGAACTCACATAAAGAGATACACATCGAGCTAAATTGCTCATTACAATGAAATACCGAATCTTGTTCACAAGAACTCTAAGTGTACAGTACCATTCCCTGTGGGACATATAGCGCCATAAGCTTCGAAACTCAAGCAAATCTGAGGTGCGATATATAATCTGAATCTCAGGAGCCATTTTGCTCATAATGCGACATTTCCATGCAGATCCTCAACACATACACAATTTCCCAGGCCGTCTCACAACTCACGCGACACAATGTGTTGTGAGCACATACTTGGTTTAAATCTTAGTTAATCAAGTGACTACATGTCACACATATACAAACTTACCGTAGGACACGCTCCCACAATCTTCCGAAATAAATAACGGGTCTGCTCATCCAGACCATCGGCCGCACTAACACTGAAAAGCGATCAAAAATCCTTAACTAGGATGCAAGGACTTTTTTTTTTCCATAAAACATCGATCTCAGGTGACGCTGAAGACAACACCAATTTACTTTAATCATTCAACCCTTTCCTTGCTCATCCGAGCCCGTAACATCCTTACCAGCACCAAACTGCAACCTTGACCCTCATTTTGAATTTTCATGCTACTCACTGCACCCAATGTGCCAACATACGATAGAGCACGATTTTTAACATTAATATTTTAACATTTCATCATGTAAGAACTTTTCAGTTAACTCACTTAGGGAGAATCATAGCAACACACATGTAAATTCCCATAACCGTAGGATATGCAAATCTATAAGTAGTGGCCCAAGCCACTATATTCCTTTCGGAACCCGCTTCCACTTAAGAAGCCATAACAGAAGAATGCTTCTAAATAACATCAATTACGGTGGCCGACAAACCTCACACGTACCGCCACAATCATACGCTCGATCACGCTGAATGAAATGATTACAGACCCCAACATGCCAAATTCAACTATGGCCAATCAATACACCCTCTTCCAATTCATCCTTGCTTGCCCTAGAATTAAGACTAACTCCATTCAACACACAATATACTCCATCTACACTCACCCCAAGTGACCTTGAATCACGAAACCATGATGTCTCAAATCCCACGAACTATTTCATATTTCTCAAATGTTACACCACAAGTCAAAATATCATAGAACATTCTGGGCACCTTCTCATAAGCTGTTACAAATCTTGATCCTTAACTGTACTCATAGGCTTGAATTTATTGGGCACCACACTTTATCCCTTGGGATCTACTAGGACTGTTGCTGAGAGCTACCCGCTCTGACTTGATCCCGAATATAATCAACTCCCTGAATCTTCTAGTATATTAATACCCTCTCAATGAAGCACCTTGCAGAATCACTCGCCTTTAAACCCGCTTCTATACAAGGCATAAATCCTGAATCTTTTCCCAAGTTCGAACATGAGCCCGTAAGGCCAACCATAGCACATCTTTAATAATTCCTCTGCTCAAATTACTACTTATGGTATTTTTACGTAGCTGGGATAACCCCTCAGTATGCTAATAACCAGAAAAATTCGCAAGTAGTTAACCATGCGACCCAATCATAAGCGGTGGGACTCTCCTACTTAGCTTGAAGCCATTATTTCACAACTCTGGAATTCACCGAGATTCCTTAATCTCTTATTGACATAACCTTGCGCAATCATCTGCCGCAAATTCTCGGAATCTTTCTGTAAATCCCCATCTTTCGTATTCTGAATCATCATATATATTCGCACGACCGATCTCCTTGTTGGATAACCAATATAATTCCTTGCAGAAGCTTTGCTAACCATGCGACCGCTAACCTGCTCACGGGGAAATAACCCGCCTGTGGAAATCACCTCCCGACACCTTCCAATGCTGCTGCACGAGATACAATCACTATGACATCAATAATCAAATCCTGAGTCCAAGCTCACTTTCTAGCTGCACCAGTCCATTTACCCCTCGTGGACATCCATTAAATATGCAACAACATCCTTCCACTTCAAAGCCATGCTACATCTTTCTTCATTTCAAGCAGATCCTTGTCATCATACCAAATCTCATGCCGCATAACAACCTCATGCTTCGAATTATCTACAGACTTCCATTGCCCGTCGCTAAAATCCCAGATCCTTCCAAACTATCCTTAGGCGCATAGTCATCCTACTAATAGGCCCTATACAGCCCCGCCACTCTCCCACTTTGGGCAAACTCACTCCTTTAATCAACTATTTGGCCTACGCTCCCTAAGCCTGGCCTTTTAGAAGTTTAAAACTCCGCCTGAAACTTCCCACATGTCTTTCTCATCTCTTGCTACTCAGTTGTTGCCTTAATAAAATTCATCATCATAAAACTTGAACCCACAAATCGATACTGACTTAAACCCTTCCGAAGGTCATCTTTATCGAACCGTCAACATTTGCAATATTGATTCAATCCAGAACCACCGCACCCTGCGATATCTGATAGTCGTATCTCTGGTACTTTTTCACACTATCTTGCCCCAAGGGCAAGTTGTAGAAGATCATAACACCGATAAACTCAATACGTCCAATTGGGACAACAGCACCCCCATATAGAGGAGAACTCCACCACACTGGCAATTACCACGTCTTATTACTTCCACCAGTCCACATCTAACCATCCTTAGTTCGGTTGACTTTCCCCTGCCGGGGATAAAATACTGAATCCCTTTGATTACACACTAAGTAAACCTCCCTTCAATTCATTCACTGCCTCGACATGTGGGCTAACATCCTACCATCGCAACGACACTGCGGAATAATCGCTCATAAGCATTATGGCAACCTGTGCCTAGCCTCAAGGCTCTTAAAAGTTCTATTACTGAGCTGAAATAATAGAATATCCCTCCATAATGCGACTATAATAGTCTAATAAAGTATACCGGGAAAATCATCCCGCACCACATTGGTAGTGCCTGTACAATCCTTCAATTTTCGATTTATAACAAGAGCTCGCGTCGCGTAAGATTGAGTGGGAAGGAATCAAAGGCACAAGCCTCAAAGGAATCGAACCGCACGATAAGGAAATCAAGAAGGGAAGTACTCCTAACAGCCCTGTAGCCTACTGAGGATAAGCACAGACGTCTCCGTACCGATCTGCGAGACTCTACAAGACTTGCTCATGACTCGTGAGACCGACGGGAACCTAGTGCTCTGATACCATGTTTTCACGACCCAAAATCCACTGAGGGTCGTGGTGGCGCCGGACACCTCTGTCAGGCAAGCCAACTAAATTATCATTTAAATCCTCTTTTAATACTTTTGAGAATCTAAGGTTTTTCCTTCCATTTTTCATAAATAAAAGATCGATACTTGAATTCAAATTTAAATAATAACAATTAGTACAAATCCTTCGAAAACCATCCCAGAAACCCGGTGTCACAAGTGCATGAGCAACTATCGATAAGGAAA
>MU746438.1:6247-33425 GCA_026770625.1 Nicotiana glauca
GGATTCAAGCCTAAGTTAAACTAAAACTTCCAAAACTTGCATTTGATCTAAAACCCGACCTAAACCCCTTCGAATGATCTGGAACTTTGCACGCATATCCAAAATCACCTAGCGGAGCTACTGCAACTCTCGGAATTCCATTCCGACCCTCAGATCAAAATCTCACCTACCATCCAGAATTCGCCAAAATCCAATCTTAGCCAATTCAAGCCTAATTCTACACCAGACCTCCAAATTTAATTCCGATTGCGCTCATAAGTCACAAATCATCCCCAAAACTAGTCGAATCATCGGAAATCCATTCTGAGCCTTCTAACTCATAAGTCAATATTCGGTTGACTTTTTCAACTAACCTTCTCATAAAGAAACTTATTGTCTCATTTCTAACCGAACTCTATCTGAATTACTTCAAATTCTCCAAACACATATAATGAAACATATAGAAGCATAAAACGAGGAAAACGGGGCGGTAACTCACGTGACGACGGGTCGGGTCGTTACATAGTTGAGTCATAGTAGTGGTCAATTCTACAATGGCTTGTCCATGATCTTGCAATTCTTTATGGAGGTGGATCATATTCGGAACACCTTGTGGGACATTGGCCCGAGATTGATAAGCTGATGATGTCTCTGCAATCCTATTTAGGATGTCATGTCAAACGCCTCCACATACAACATAGTCGTAAAGTTCCCACTAGCAATTTAGTTCACTACACATTGGTTGATTGTGTTAATACCATGATAAAACATTTGTTGCAACAAGTTTTATGTCGTATCAATTTTGGTACATTCCTTAACCTTTGTTTTATAGCGCTCCCAAATTTTGTGTAGTGGTTCATTTGACTCCTATTTGTATGCCAAGATCTCGTCTCGAAGTTTAGCCATGTGCCTGGGAGAGAAAACCTTAGCAATGAACTTAGCAGCCAACTCATCCCAAGTGTGAATTGAATGGTTCGACAAATGTTTTAGCCAATCTAAAGATTTCCCTCGTAGAGAGAAGGAAAAAATCCTTAGCCTCAATGCGTCCTCGGAGACATTAGTTTGCTTGCTCCCCCAACATGTATCTATAAATCCCTTCAATTATTTGCAAGCATTTGGGTTGGTGAACCGACAAAAATTAATCCACTCCCAATCCACACTCAACAATGAGTGGAAGAGGTCGTTGGAAGAATAGTACTCAACTATAAGTCGGGGTCGATTTCCTCAGGAAGCTAAAAATGTGTGTTAGAGTTTACACTTGATGTGTGTAGAAGAAATAGCTTAAATATACTCCCAAACAAGTTGGTGTTGCAAATTACTTCTATGAACTACACTATTAATGATTAACTAGAGAGATAAAACAAGAAATTGACTAATTATTTTGGTTGTTTTCAAATAGCTAAATAGCTTAGGGATGTAACCTTCATCTAGGTGTTAGCCTAATGGATTAGTCACGTTAACACTTGTTTTATTTATCGGGTTATATTATAGCTCTCAACTTTAATTTGCCCAATTTGGCTTTCTCAATCCCAAATGGGTATCAAACCAAATAGTTGATATGAGCTCAAGTCGGGTTTTCCCTATCTTTAGTTCAAACCCTTTAATTAGGCTAATCAAAAGCTTAAGTAGCCCAATTTCTTATTAACCAAGTTTTCTGATAAGAGAAAAATATCATGCATAAGTTGAGCTGGAATCTAATTTTTAGTACTAATATTTTTTCTCTTTCTTTGCAGGAAATAATTAAACTAATAAGAAAAAGGAACAATGAGAAGAAAAAGTTCACTTTCCAAGTTTGCAAAGAAAAACTATAATGCTGAAAAATTAAAAGTAAAGTGGTTATGCAACTTTACAAATGATGAAAGTAGTTGTGCACATGAAAAAATTCAAGACAAACAAAATGGAGAAAGAAAAGGGACAACCATTGCTGGATAGAGAAAAACAAGAAGGAATAAAATCATTACTAGCAAGTGCACAACCATTGATGGAAAGAGAAAAGAAAGAAGGAAATAAAATCATTACTAGCAAGTGGACATGTGCTACTTTTTGAAACAAAACTTTGTCAGCAAAACCAATTTCAAAGACACAAAGTTTAATTTTTCAAGTAGATCCAAGTTGCCGTGAAATCAATTTGGCATTTGTTGGTTGGAAACTTGGGACAACTTAAATGAAAAAGATGACAAAGTTTTATTTAATTGAAAAAGAAGTCCAAAAATAATGGGAATTGTTGGGAAGAACTTGCTATAAATAGCTGCATCTTGAACTATTTGGGAAGAAGAGCAGAAGACAAAAGCCTCATTCTTGATCAACGTATTTCTTCCAAGTTCTTATTTTGTGAATATTTTCTTTCTTCTTTTAGCCACTACACTGGCTTCATTTCTAGTTCCGAATAAATTATAGTATTGAAAATTACTCTAGTTCCTATTATTAATTAAACAGGGGGAATTATTCTCTTGAATATTTCTTTCTATTTTCTTATTTAATGGGCAAAATTAATTCCGTTGTCGGTATTGGCTCCAATATGGAGTAACTTTTCTTGTGTTGGGAAAATGACGGGTCTTAATATTTTTTATATAATAGTAGATATTATTTTTCAAATTCACATACTTGAGCTAAAGCTTTTTATTTAAATTTTATCTGCTTTATAGTTGGGTGTTATTTAATTTGTTAACATCTATCTATTTGGTACTACATATTAATTTCTTATTAATTCTATAATCGAAAGAGGCAGAAGAGGTAATAGTTAATTTTGGTATTGATAGATGTTAACCTATATTTAGTGACCTCTAGCTCTCATATGTTAAAATTGGTTCTACACTTATTTGTAATCGAAAGAGACGAGTATTGTAGTAATCAGTTATAACAAGTAGGGTAACCGAAAGTGACTTACAAAAAAAAAGAGCATGCTTTAGATCAAGTATATATTTCTGGTTCTTTAATATTACTATTTTGACAATTAATTTGTATAACCGAGAGGAGTGCACTTAATTATTTAACTATAGTAATAATATATAAATTTAATCATGAGAGAAATTTATACATTTATGAGAAATAGAAGTTGAAGAATAAATGTAACTACTATATAATAAAAAATATTAAGTGAAGTCAGGATCCCAACATCTTTTTATTATATTTGTGAAAAATAAGATATTTTCTATTGCTCCATTCGTGTATTTTTAGTGTGACGACCCGGCCCATCATCACGTTAGTTACCGCCCCATTTTCCCCATATTATGTTGCTCTATGTTTCAATATTAGTATTTGAATTGATCGGGTAGAATTGGATTGGTTTTAGTTGGAAATGAGACACTTAGCCTCTTAAAAGGGAGCTTGTTTTGGAAAAGTCAACCGGAAGTTGACTATTTAGTTAGAGGGCTCGGATGTGAATTTCGGTGATTCGGTTAGCTTCGGGGGATGATTTGTGACTTAGGAGTGTGATCGGAATTGAATTTGGAGGTCCGGTGTAGAATTAGGCTTGAACTGGCGAAGTTTGAATTTTGGCGGATTCCGGTTGATAGGTGAGATTTTGATCCGAGTGTTTGAATGGAATTTCGAGAGTTGCTGTAGCTTCGTTAGGTAATTTTGGATATGTGTGCAAAATTTCGTTAGGTCAGGTTTATGATCGAATGTGTGTTTCGGAAGTTTTAAAGGAACATAGGCTTGAATCCGTGTTGAATTGATGATTTTAATATTGTTTGGCGTGTTTTGATGATTGGAACAAGTTCGTATGATATTTTGGGTTATGTTGGTGCTTGCGGTTGAGGTCCCGGGGGCCTCGGGATGAGTTCGGGTGGTTGAACGAGAGAAGTTGAAGTTGGAAGTTTGCTGGTTTTTGTTGAAGCAGATGTTTTCGCATCTGCGGAAAACAGACCGCAGATGCGGCTTCGCGGAAGCGGAAGAAGCTCCGCAGGTTCGGTTTTGGGGCTTTGGCATTTTTTCGTAGAAGCGGACTAAGTTCCGCATAAGCGGTCACCGCAGAAGCGGTCCTGGGCGACTTAAGGAAAATTGCAGATGCGGTGGGAAGGCCGCAGAAGTAGTAACCGCAGAAGCGGTAAAATTGTCGTAGAAGCGAAAAGGTCTGGGCCGAACCATTTAAGTTAACTTTCGCGAATTTTTGAAAGAGCATAACATTTCCATTTCGGACTAAGAGGGTTTTGGGCGATTTTTGAAGAGGGTTTCAAGGGCTATCATAAGGTATGGATTCTTGGACTTAGAATACGTTATTATGGTGTAAAATCATGGATTAACACTGAAAACCCAAAGAATTAAAGGTTAAAAATGGAGGTTAGGGCTTGGGTTTATTTTAAATGAGAATTTGGAATTTGAGGGAGCATTTGGACTCCGATTTTGATGAATTTTATATGTACGGACTCATGGCGAGACGGGGAATACGGTGATGTGCATTTCGTAATTTTTCGAGAAGTGGGCCCGGGGCTTGGATTTTTCCAACTTCGAGATTTTTGGTGTTTTCGAGTTCTTTTGATTGGGTTATGTTTCTTTAGCCTATTGTAATATATTTGTTGTGGTTTTGGCCAGATTCGACGCGCGAGGAGGTGGATTCGAGAGGAAAAGGCATAGCGGACTAGTCTTATAGTCGGTTTGAGGTGAGTAATAGATGTAGATGATGACCCGACGGTTTGAAACCCCAGTATATAATACTGTGACGCTATATTGAGGCGTGACACGTACTCTACGGTGAGTGCAAGGTCGTTTGTGATCGGGGACTATGGCTTAGTCCATCCGAGTGATGTTCATACTGTGTTATTGACTAGAAATTGATTGGTAAGCATCCTACTTGGATTGCCATGAGCATATTTGGGTTGTGTGCCGATTATTTGGATCCCTTAGGGAATATTATCACTGTTTCCATGATGCTTAGCATGTTTTAATGATATCAGTCCTGAGTTAAACACTGTCTCGAAATGATTAGTAATTTTCTAAAGTTTTAAACACTTAATCTATAATTCCTAATAATTGGAACTGAAAATGATAACTTGACTGTGCCTCTGTGGCTTACATGCATATATCTGGACTGAGTGTGGATCGGGCTGCACGCCACAACGAATGCTACGATGATATTGCGCTTGGGATGTAGGAGCCCCTCCGGAGTTTGAACCCCCACAGTGAGCACGGGTACCCAAATGAATCGGGCTGCGCGCCGCAGCGGTCATGTGCATTGTATTGCATTCATGCATCGATATTTATCTATTTTATCTGTCGTTGCTTGCTATTGTTCCACCGTTAAATGTGTTGAATTATTGGTTATAGCTTTGCATTGTTATATTTCGGGATTTCTTACTTTCAGCCATTATATATGTCTATTACCACTGAGTTGGAAGTACTCACTTTACTCCCTGCAGCATGTGTGCAGATTCAGGTGTTCCGGGAGCTTAGTCGAGCTGTTTTGCTGCTTTCAGAGCTTTCAGGAGTTGTCGAGGTAGCTGCCTGACATCCGCAGAACCCCACTCCTCCCCTTATCCCTCTTATCTTTTCGTATTTTAGAACTCTGTATTATATGAGAATTTGCTACTTTGTTATCTTAGAGGTTCTAGACTCGTGACTCCAGATCTTTTGGGAAATGTTAGATATGCTATTGTTTCCGTACTGTTTCTACTTAATTATCCGGTTGGAAGACTCATTAAACTGTTAATTGGTAATGGGATGCGTAATTGGGTTGTGAGTGATAATTTGTCAGGCTTGCCTAGCATTTGTGTTGGGCGCCATCACGACCGGGATTGGGGTAGTGACAAGTTGGTATCAGAGCCTAGGTTACTAGGCCTCATGAGTCATGAGCCGGTGAGTAGACTCTCGCGGATCGGTACGGAGATGTCTGTGTTCATCCTTGAGAGGCTGCAGAACTTTTAGGAAACACTTCATATTCTTGAACTATTGTCAGGCGACTTTGTTGTTCCGAGAACTAAACTTCTGTATTCTATTCTCTCGCAGATAGTGAGAACCCGTGCTACCGGACATGGCAGACGACCACCATTGCCACCCACTAGAGGCCCTGGACGCGGCCGTGGTCGTGGTAGAGCAGCAGGGGCAGCACCTGTTGACCCACCAGTTGCCCCCATGCAGGACCAACCTCCAGCTGTAGATGCTCCAGCAGCACCTGTTCAGGCACCGGCTGTGCCCATTGTGATTCCTGGTCTTCGGGAGGATTTAGCTCAGATCCTATCCGTCTGTACTGGCCTGGCTCAGGCAGTCTTAGCCACGACTGTCGCAGCTACTTCTCAGACCGGGGGTGGTCATCAGACCCTCGTAGCTCGCACACCCGAGCAGGTTGTTCAAGGATTACAGACACCAGGAGCAGCCCCTGCTTAGCCAGTTACACCGGTTGCTCTAGTTGTGCCAGTCGCACCAGCTCCATATTATGTGGTTCCAGTTATGCCAGACAACGTGCAGCGTCGACTAGAGAGGTTCAGTAGGCTCCAGCCTCCGACATTCAGTAGTACTGAGAGCGATGATGCCCAGGGATTTCTAGACAAGTGTCAGTGTATGCTTTGCACTGAAGGGATTTTGGAGTCGAGTGGAGTGGCTTTTACTACTTTCCAGTTCTCAGGGGCTGCATTTACATGGTGGGAGGAGTTTAAGATGCGTAGGCCTGTTGAAGCAGCGCCCTTTACTTGGCAGCAATTCTCCACTCTCTTTCTGGAGAAGTATATACCGTAGTCTCGCAGGGAGGAGCTACGTCGTCACTTCAAGTGGCTGATTCAGGGGGACATGATTGTGACCCAGTATGAGTTGAGGTTTACGCAGTTAGCTCGGCATGCTACTTGGATGATCCCGACTGATCGGGAGAGGATTAGGAGGCTCGTGGATGGCCTCAACTATCCAATCCACATCTTGATGACTAGAGAGAGGGTTGTAGCCGCTTCGTTTGAGGAGGTAGTTGACATGGCGCGACACATTGAGACAGATCGCCGTCGAGAGCGTGAGGAGAGGAAGGCCAAGAGGCCTCGAGGTTTAGGTAACTTCAGTGGTGCTCCGTCTAGGGGCTAGTTCCAGCGTGGCGGAGGTCGTTCCTTCAGGCCTCCTCAGTCACGTCGCCCAGAGTACAGTGGGACTTCTTCAGGTCATGGTCGTCAGGGATTTCAGTAGAGCCAGTCTTCACTTAGTGCCCTTCCAGCTCAGAGCTCTACTCCTGCTTCTTCAGCCCAGGGTTCTTCAGCAGCGAGGGGTTCTCTTCAGTCCCCTTCTCCAGCACCGGGTAGTTGTTACGAGTGTGGTGAGTTTGGCCACATGAGGAGACAGTGTCCTCGACTTCGTGGTGGTCGATCTCAACAGAGGGATCATACCTCCTCTTCTACTCCATCTACTTCAGCATCCTCCCAGTCAGGTAGGGGTGGGGGCCAGCCAGCTAGGGGCTGCCCCAGGGGTGGAGGCCGATCTGGTGGTGGTCAGGCTCGATTCTATGCTCTTCCAGACATGAGGGACGCCATTGCGTTAGATGCTGTTATCACAGGTATTATCTCAGTCTGCCACAGGGATGCTTCTGTTTTGTTTGATCCCGAATCTACATACTCTTATGTGTCTTCATATTTTGCTCATCACTTGGGTACGACCCGTGGTTGTCTTGCCTTGCCTGTGCATGTATCTACCCCGGTGGGTGATACTATTATTGTGGACCATGTATATCGATCTTGTCTGGTGACTATTGGGGGTCTGGAGACCTGAGCTGACTTGTTATTGTTGGGTATGGTAGATTTTGACGTGATTCTGGGTATGGATTGGCTATCTCCGTACCATGCTATTCTGGACTGTCATGCTAAGACAGTTACGTTGGCTATTCCGGGTGTTCCGAGGATTGAGTGGCGAGGTATGACCGACTATGTTCCTAGCAGGGTGATTTCCTTCCTAAAGGCCCAGCGGATGATTGGGAAAGGTTGCTTATCGTACCTGGATTTTGTGAGAGATGTTGGAGCTGAGACTCATAGTCTTGATTCTGTGCCCGTTGTGAGGGATTTCCCAAATGTGTTTCCAGTAGACCTGTAGGGCATGCCGCCGGACAGGGACATTAATTTCGGTATTGATCTGGTACCGGGCACTGAACATATCTCTATTCCTACCTATCGTATGGCACCAGCTGAGTTAAAGGAAGTGAAGGAGCTTCAGGAACTCCTAGATAAGGGGTTCATTCGTCCTAGTGTGTTGCTGTGGGGTGCGCCGATCTTATTTGTGAAGAAGAAAGATGGCACAATGAGAATGTGCATTGACTACAGGCAGTTGAATAAGGTGACAATGAAGAACAAGTATCCACTACCGCACATTGATGATTTGTTTGATCAGCTCCAGGGAGCAAGGGTATTCTCGAAGATTGATCTCCGTTCAGGCTATTATTAGCTGAAGATTAGAGATTCTGATATTATGAAGACAACTTTCAGGACGAGATATGGGCATTATGAGTTTCTAGTTATGTCTTTTGGGCTGACTAATGCCCCAGATGAGTTCATGCATTTGATGAATAGAGTGTTTCGGCCGTATCTGGATTCATTCGTTATCATTTTTATTGATGATATCCTGGTGTACTCGCGTAGCCAAGAGGAGCATGCTCAACATTTGAGAGTGGTATTACAGAGATTGAGGGAGGAGAAGCTTTATGCAAAGTTCTCCAAGTGTGAGTTCTGGCTTGGGTATGTGGCTTTTCTAGGACACGTGGTGTCTAGTGATAGTATTCAGGTTGACCCAAAGAAGATAGAGGCGGTGCAGAGTTGGCCTAGACCATCCTCAGCCACGAAGATTCGGAGTTTCCTCAGTTTGGCAGGGTATTATCGACGGTTTGTTCAGGGTTTTTCATCTATTGCTTCATCCTTGACAAAGTTAACGCAGAAGGGTGCACCATTTGTATGGTCAGACGAGTGCGAAGAGAGCTTTCAGAAGCTCAAGACAGCTTTGACCACAACTCCAGTGTTAGTTTTCCATCAGCTTCAGGTTCTTACACTGTGTATTGTGATGCTTCGAGAGTTGGGATCGGATGTGTGTTGATGTAGGAGGGTAGAGTCACTACATATGCTTCTCGTCAGTTGAAGCCCCATGAGAAGAACTACCCCATTCATGATTTGGAGTTGGCTTCTATAGTCCATGCTTTGATAATTTGGAGGCACTACTTATATGGCGTATCTTGTGAGGTGTATACCGATCATCACAGTATTCAGCATTTGTTCAAACAGAAGGATCTTAATTCGAGGCAGCGGAGGTGGCTTGAGTTGCTCAAGGATTATGACATTACCATTTTGTATCATCCAGGGAAGGCCAATGTAGTGGCCGATGCTTTGAACCGAAAGGCGGTGAGTATGGGTAGTTTGGCGTACATTCTAGTTGGGGAGAGGCCCTTTGCAGTTGATATCCGGGCTTTGGCCAATCGGATGGTGACGCTAGATATTTCGGAGCCTAGTCGAGTGTTGGCTTGTGTAGTATCTTGGTCTTTCTTGTATGACCGCATTAGAGAGCGCCAGTATGAGGATCCGCATTTGCTTGTCCTTAAGGACAGGGTTCAGCATGATAATGCCAGGGATGTGACTATTGCTAGTGATGGTGTGTTGAAGATGCAGGGCCAGATTTACGTGCCCAATGTGGATGGGCTTCGGGAGTTGATATTGGAGGAGGCCCACAGCTCACGGTATTCTAATCATCCAAGTGTTGCGAAGATGTATCAGGATTTGAGACAACATTACTGGTGGAGGAGAATGAAGAAGGATATTGTGAGTTATGTAGCTCGGTGCCTCAACTGTCAACAGGTCAAGTATGAGCATCAGAGGTCCGGTGGTGTACTTCAGCGTATGGATATTCCTGAGTGGAAGTGGGAGAGGATTACTATGGATTTTCTTAGTGGTCTCCCTCGGACATCGAGGAAGTTTGATTCGATTTGGGTGATTGTGGATCGGCTGATCAAGTCCGCGCACATCATTCCGGTGTGTACTACCTATTCTTTGGAGCTGTTAGCAGAGATTTTTATCTGGGAGATTGTACGGTTGCATGGGGTTCCAGTTTCCATTATATCTGATAGGGTTACTCAGTTTACTTCCTAGTTTTGGAGGACTTTTCAGCAAAAGTTGGGCACACAGGTAGAGTTGAGCACAACGTTTCATCCTCAGACGGACGGGCAGTCCGAGCGTACTATTCAGATATTGGAGGACATGTTGCGTGCCTGTGTTATTGATTTTGGAGGTTCTTGTGCTGATTTCTTGCCACTTGCAGAGTTTGCTTGCAACAACAGCTATCAGTCCAGCATTCAGATGGCACCATATGAGGCCTTATATGAGAGACATTGTAGATCTCTGGTTGGTTGGTTTGAGCCTGACGAGGCTAGGCTATTGGGGACAGAGTTGGTCCAAGATGCCATAGATAAGGTGAAAGTGATCTAGGATAGACTTCGTATAGCTCAGTCGCATGAAAAGAGTTATGCGGACAGGAAGGTTTGAGATGTATCCTATATGGTGGGCGAGAAGGTCTTGTCGAAGGTTTCGCCTATGAAGAGCGTTATGAGATTTGGAAAGTAAGGGAAGCTGAGTCCACGGTTCATTGGTCCTTTTGAGATACTTAGGAGGATTGGGGAGATGGCCTACATGCTTGCTTTGTCACCCGGCTTATCAGGGGGTTCATCCGGTATTTCATGTTTCTATGCTCCTGAAGTATGTTGGAGACCCGTCTCATGTGTTAGACTTCAGTACAGTTCATTTGGACGATGATTTGACCTATGATGTGGAGCCAGTGGCTATTTTGGGTCGTTAGGTTCGGAGATAGAGATCAAAGGATATAGCTTCGGTGAAGGTGCAGTGTAGAGGTTGGCCTGTGGAGGAGGCTACTTGGGAGACCGAGCGGGAGATTCAGAGTAGATATCCTCACTTGTTTGAGACTCCAGGTATGTTTCTTGACCCGCTCGAGGACGAGCGTTTGTTTTAGTTGGTGAGGATGTGACGACCCGGCCCGTCGTCACGTGAGTTACCGCCCCGTTTTTCCCATATTATGTTGCTCTATGTTTCAATCTCAGTATTTGAGTTGATCGGGTATAATTGGATTGGTTTTAGTTGGAAATGAGACACTTAGTCTCTTAAAAGGGAGCTTGTTTTGGAAAAGTCAACCGGAAGTTGACTATTTAGTTAGAGGGCTCGGATGTGAATTTTGGTGATTCGGTTAGCTTCGGGGGATGATTTGTGACTTATGAGTGCGATCGAAATTGAATTTGGAGGTCCGGTGTAGAATTAGGCTTGAATTAGCAAAGTTTGAATTTTGGCGGATTCCGATTGATAGGTGAGATTTTGATCCGAGGGTCGGAATGGAATTTCGAGAGTTTCTGTAGCTTCGTTAGGTAATTTTGGATATGTGTGCAAAATTTCGTTTGGTCGGGTTTTTGATCGAATGTGTGTTTCGGAAGTTTTAAAGGAACTTAGGCTTGAATCCGTGGTGAATTGATGGTTTTAATGTTGTTTGGCGTGTTTTGATGATTGGAACAAGTTCGTATGATGTTTTGGGTTATGTTGGTGCTTTCGGTTGAGTTCCCGGGGGCCTCGGGATGAGTTCGGGTGAAACTTCTACCAGCAGGTATCATTTATCCAATATCTTACAGTACTTGGGTGAGTCCTGTACGGGTAGTACCAAAGAATGGAGGTATGACAATAATAAAAAATAAAAATAATGAACTCATACCTACTAGAACAGTCACAGGATGGAGAGTCTGTATTGATTACAGACGACTTAATGATGCCACAAGGAAAGATCATTTTCCTTTACCTTTTATTGACCAAATGCTTGAAAGAGTTGTGGGCCATGGTTTTTACTGCTTTCTTGACGGATATTTAGGGTATAATCAAATACCAATTGCTCCAGAAGATCAGGAAAAAATCACATTCACATGACCCCAAGGTACGTATGCTTACAGAAGAATGCCCTTTGGTTATGTAGAGCTCTTGCTACATTTCAGCGTTGCATGGTAGCAATTTTCTCAGACATGACTGAAAAGTTTCTTGAAATTTTCATGGATGATTTCACACTTTTTGGTATGGCATTTGAATATTGTCTCTATCATTTAACTTTAGTGCTTAAAAGATGTGAAGAGACAAATTTCGTTCTTAATTGGGAAAAATGTCACTTCATGGTAACAGAGGGAATTGTTTTAGGACATAAAATTTGTGCTAAAGGAATAGAAGTTGATAAGGCTAAAATTGATCTTATAGCAGGATTACCCCCTCCTATCACTGTTAAAGGTATTAGAAGATTCTTGGGGCATGCAGGTTTTTATAGAAGGTTTATAAAAGATTTTTCAAAAATTTCAAAACCTCTGACTAACCTACTGATGAATGATGTGAAATTTGAATTTTCAGATAATTGTAGGAAAGCATTTGAGATTCTCAAGGAACATTTGACTAATGCTCCAATTGTTGTTTCTCATTATTAGAGCGAACCATTTGAAATAATGTGTGATGCAAGTGATATAGCAGTTGGAGCGATATTGGGACAAAAGAGAGACAAGATTTTCAGGCCTATTTACTATGCTAGTAGAACCCTCAATGAAGCCCAAAAGAATTATGCCACAACTGAGAAGGAGCTAGTTGTAGTAGTATTTACATTTGACAAATTTCGTTCCTATTTGATAGGAACGAAGGTTACAGTATTTACAGAACATGCTACTTTAAAATACCTCTTAGCAAAGAGAGATGCTAGACCTAGATTGTTAAGATGGGCACTTCTTTTGCAAGAATTTGATCTTGAAATAAAAGATAGAAAATGTTCAGAAAATCAGGTGACTGACCACCTATCACGTTTGGAAAATCCTCTAACTGAAATAACAGATATCAATGAGGAATCAAAAATTTGACGAGTGTCTAGCGTATATAAAATTTTAACTCGTACTCTATCAAATAATAGTATTTAAAGATGTCGAACCCACAGAGATTGGTTTATCTATTCTACAGATGTTTCTTGTTTTAGTTACTATTTGAGAAAACCAGAAAGAGTTGAGCTTTAAATTAACTAACTAAAAATGCACAAATGGAGCAATAGAAAATATTTTATTTTTCACAAATATAATAAAAAGGTGTTGGAATCCTGACTTCACTTAATATTTTTTATTATATAGTAATTACATTTATTCTTCAACTTTTATTTCTCATAAATGTATAAATGCCTCTCACGATTACATTTATATATTATTACCGTAGTTGAACAATTAAGTGCACTCCTATTACAAATTAATTGTCAAAATGGTAATATTAAAGAACCAGAAATATATACTTGATCTAAAGCATGCTCTTTTTTTTTGTAAGTCCCTTTCGGTTACCCTACTTGTTATAACTGATTATTACAATATTTGTCTCTTTCGATTACAAATAAGTGTAGAACCAATTTTAATACATGAGAGATAGATATCACTAAATATAGGTTAACATCTATCAATACAAAATTAACTATTACCTATTCTGCCTCTTTCGATTACAGAATTAATAAGAAATTAATATGTAGTACCAAATAGATAGATGTTAACAAATTAAATAACACCCAACTATAAAGTAGATAAAATTTAAATAAAAAGCTTTAGCTCAAGTATGTAAATTTGAAGAATAATATCTACTATTATAAAAAAATATTAAGATCCGTCATTTTCCCAACACAAGAAAAGTTACTCCATATTGGAGCCAATACCAAAAACGGAAAAAATCTTGCTCATTAAATAAGAAAATAGAAATAAATATTCAAGAGAATAATTCTTCCTGTTTAATTAATAATAGGAACTAGAGTAATTTCCAATACTACAATTTATTCAGAACTAAAAATGAATCCAGTGTAGTGGCTAAAAGAAGAAAGAAAATATTCACAAAATAAGAACTTAGAAATTGAAAGAAATGAGTTGGTCAAGAATGAGGCTTCTGCCTTCTGCTCTTCTTCCCAAATAGCTCAAGATGCATCTATTTATAGCAAGTTCTCCCCATAAATTTCCATTATTTTTGGACTTCTTTTTCAATTAAATAAAACTTTGTCATCTTTTTCATTTAAGTTGGCCCAAGTTGCCAACTAACAAATGCCAAATTGATTTCATGGCAACTTGGATCTACTTAGCAAATTAAACTTTGTGTCTTTGAAATTGATTTTGCTGACAAAGTTTTCTTTCAAAAAGTAGCACGTGTCCACTTGCTAGTAATGATTTTATTTCTTTCTTGCTTTTCTCTTTCCATCAATGGTTGTCCACTTGCTAGTAATGATTTTATTCCTTCTTGTTTTTATCTATCTAGCAATGGTTGTCCCTTTTCTTTCTCCATTTTGTTTGTCTTGAATTTTTCATGCGCACAACTACTTTCATTATTTGTAAAGTTGCATAACCACTTTACTTTTAATTTTTCAGCATTATAGTTTTTCTTTGCAAACTTGTAAAGTAAGCTTTTTCTTCTCATTGTTCCTTTTTCTTATTAGTTTAATTATTTTCTGCAAAGAAAGAGCAAAAATATTAGTACTAAAAATTAGATTCTAGCTCAACTTATGCATGATATTTTTCTCTTATCAAATTCTCTCACACTTAAATGTTTGCTTGTCCTCGAGCAAAAAAAAAATATATCAAATAAATATGGTAGCTAAACACTTTAAGTGAAATCAGGAGATGTTTTGGCAGAGAAAAATTAATTAAGGCCAACCCACGAGTTCAAACAACTTTAACCATACTCATGTTCACCTATTGAGTATTGAAATCATAATATTATTTAATCCCAAGTGTGTCACGCTAGATGAAGAGAGATGTCACGATCCAAAATTCACTAAGGGTCGTGGTGGCGCCGGACACCTCTGTCAGGCAAGCCAACTAAATTATCAATTAAATTCTCTTTTAATACCTTTGAAAATCTAGGATTTTTCCTTTCATTTTTCATAATTAAAACAATCTCTACTTCAATTCAAATTAAATAATAACTACTAGTACATATCTTTCAAAAATCATCCCAGAACCCGGTGTCACAAGTGCATGAGCATCTATTGATAAGGAAAATAAAATATAACATCTGTCTGAAATACAGTGGACAGGGAATAAATATAAAAATGCTAAAAGGAACTGCACCAACTGCGGGTCGCCTCGAACAATGCAGCTCACCTAGTCCCAGAATCATTGGTGCTGCTACGCCCAATAGGCTGCTAGAGGTATATATACATGTACAACAGAAATACACAGAAGTGTAGTATGAGTACATAATCGACATGTACTAAATGAGTATCCCGCCTAATCTAGAAGAAGTAGCGACGAGATGGCCAACTTCAACACTCACTGGAGGTCAATTAACAATATTCTAGAAATGAGAGGAAAAATCATGGATTTATATAGTAGTTCTAATTCGCAAAGCCAGAAAATAGGTAAACACCTTCAACAATTAATCAAGAGCTTCCAAGGTTTATTCTTTATTATATTATTAAATTATATCAAGTCACGAAGGCAAATTTCACATTTAAAATTCCCAAATGAAAAATAACATGCGCAAATCACACCGAGGCGAAGGCCCGATCCAACAGGAATGTAAAATGTTCATTGCCGAGGGTCGAACGGCCCGAACCATAGATGCATCTATTTAATCTGCTGAGGCATTCGGCCCGTTCCATAAATAAGCACATACCCTGCTCGCGAATCATGCATGCGACGCAGGTACACATAAAACACATGCTCAAGTAGCCAATTAAGATTTCATCGGGGATATTTATCCAAATAAGAAAATTTTCTCTTTTTAACAATTCAGGAAAAAAAAATGATGTTTAATTTCTTTTTAAATTCCTTTACCAATCCAAGGTGATTTAAACAATTCAAGTTATCAATGGGTTCATAAATAATCCAAGTATAACATGCTTATGCGTCCTAACTACCCGGACAATCGCATAATAGTAGCTACGCACGGACTCTCGTCACCTCGTGCATATGTTGCCCCCACATATATGAGCACATAATCTATTATTTCACCTATGGGGACAATTCCTTCTTACAAGGTTAGAAAGGAGACTCTCCTTGCTCCGAAGACTCAAAACCGGCATTCCCCTCCCTTCCGAAGACTCTACTTAAGGCATCACGCTCCAAAACTAGCCAACGGTCACGTAAATCCATTAATATATGCTCAATTATTCATTACAATCTAATTTATAGCAATTCCCAACTCCGATCGAAAAGTTGACCAAAACGCCCTCGGGCCAAAATTTTTCGAAGATACAGAATACCCATGACCTTAGGAACTCAAATTTACTAAATTCCATACCCAAAATCGTGGTCAAAATTCAAGAATACTAATTTTCTAGGTTTTCCTCTAACCCTCATTTTCCTACCCATTTACATGCTAAAATCTATACATAATCAATGTATTCAACTCAAAAATGGATGGGGATCACTTACCTTAGCATAGCAGACGAAAATCCCTCTTTGAAGCTCTCCAACAATCGCCCCAAGCCATGAAAAATGAGAGAAATGAACTCCCAATCACGATTTTAAGACAAGCCTACTACCCAGCATTTTTCGCTTCAGCGGTGCATTTTTCGCTTCAGCGGTGCATTTTCCGCTTCTGCGCATATCACTTTTGTGGTTGATGGCCTCTTTTACGGCTTTGGGCAAAGGGAGCTGGGCCGCTTCTGCAGTCTGGGGACCACTTAAGCGGAACCGCTTCTGCGGTCCCTGGGCCGCTTCTGCAATTTCCTTGGGCCTCGCCCCTTTTCGCTTCTATGAGATTTCGACTGTATCTGCGGTCCAAGAACCGCAGATGCGGTTATGATAGAAGCAGCAACCTCAATCTTTCCCAAATTCCAATCTTTGATCCGTTAACCATCCGGAATCCACTCGAGGCCCCCGGGACCCAAACCAATCATACCAAACAGTCCCATCACACATTGCAGACTTGCTCGAGGCCTAAAATTGCATCAAACAACGCTAAAATCGTCATTCGACCTCCAATCCAAGCTTTATGAACCTTGAAATTTCCAACTTCTATTTTCGACGTTTAAACCTATCAATTCATGTCCGATTGACCTCAAATTTTGCACACAAGTCATATTTGACATTACGGACCTACTCCAACTTTCAGAATCGGATTTCGACCCTGATATCAAAAAGTCCACTTCCGGTCAAACTTCTCAAAATCTTTAAATTTCTATTTTTAGCCAAAATGGCTCCAAAATGACCTACGGACCTCTGAATTCACTTCCGATCGCGCTCCCAACTCCAGAATCACCATACGGAGCTACTCCCAGACTCGTAATCCCAAACAGACATCAATAACACTGAAATGCACTTCAAGCCAAACTTATGAAATTTCTTCCAAAATGCCAACTTCCATAATAGGCGCCAAAACTCTCCCGGGTTATCCAAAACCCAATCGGGGCATACGCCCAAGTCCAAAATCATCATACGAACCTGTTGGAACCTTCAGATCCCGATTCTGAGGTCGTTTACTCAAAATTCCAATCCTAGTTCATTCTTTCAACTTTAAGCTTCCAAAATGAGAATTATCTTTCCAATTTAACTCTGGACTTTCCGAAATTCAATTCCGACCACACGTATAAGTCACAATACCTAAAATGAAGATGCTCACGGCCTCAGACTGCTGAATGACGCGCTAGGACTCAAAACGACTAGTCGGGTCGTTACATTCTCTCCTACTTAAACATACGTTCGTCCTCGAACGTGCTGTGAATTATACTGATGTAGTCTGAAATCACTGTTTAACTTCTCATGCACCTTCCCATGCTACCACAACTTAGTTGAGCACATTAGCTCGATAAATTCTGAAGATATTCCCTTTTTATTCAAGCAAATAATCCTTAGAGTCAGATTCCAACATACAACCACCATATCAATCACTACACGATGTAATCAAACATGATTGCATAACTTTGCTGGATTCTTACTTTGCAACACTTAGTCCATAGGATCACCATAATTTTCTCTTATCAACTTAGCCAAAAATTCAACGAATCAGATGCTCCCATTGCACCTCATGACACGCAAGTCTTACTCTAACTCTTACAATACCGCGACGACGGATGAGACATGCCCAAATTCATAATCAACTACCGAGTCAACCAATCATTGAGTCTATACTTCTGACAAGAACCATTACCACCTTCTGAACCTACTAATGACCTTTGCTTCTTAATATACTTCATTTAATCAGATTGCACTGGTCCTAAATCCAATAATCTCGTCTCACCCAGTACGAACTGCTCCGACAATAAGCTACTCCGAAGGCGATCAAAAGTCTCATATAATGCCACAATATGCCAATAGGCCACCAATCCGAACACAACACAAATAGGAAATCGAAATCTGGAAGGAATTACCTAAGAAGATAGGAAGCGAAACACACAAAAATAGCATATAGAAAACTAGACTCGATATCACACTGTTGCGGCGTGCAACCCGATCCAAATAACATACCCATGGCGGCGTGCCACCCGATCCATACATAGATCTCACATAAGGAGATTGCACTTCGAGCTAAATTTGCTCATTACAATAAAAATATCGAATTTCGATCGCAAGCACGCTAAGTGCATAATACCATCTCTAAGAAAGCACATAGCGCTTTAGGCTACAAAACTCAAGCACAACTGAGGTGTGATACGAGATCTAAATCTCAAGAGCCATTCTGCTCACATATCATCATCGCCACGCGGAACCTCAACACATAAGAATTTACCAAGCCATCTCACAACTCATACGGCACAATACATCATTACCTGGAATGGCTAATGACAAAATAATACCCGATTGTTCCTCCATAGGGAACGCTCGCTGAAACGAACACCACTGGCCTGAAATAAAGCCCTGTTCACATATAAATCAATCCATTAATCTCAAGCCAATTTCTGGTTGCACCAACTTGGCTAATAACCTTTCAAAGGTCCATAGTAACTTCATTTCCGTCATAACTCATAAGAACAACTATCATAACTGGAGCAACCTCCTCAGTTCTTAACCCAAGAAACAAAGTGCCCTTCAGGCATAAATTCTCAAATTAATGATATCATCACAATTCTTCATACTTGGCCTAGATCTTTAATCAATAAAGTGGCTACGTGCCACATTTATGCAATCTTCCTGTGGAACACACTCCCACGATCTACCATAACAATTAACTGGGTCTTACCTCCAACCCACCGACCGCATTAACGTTGAAAAGCGATCAAGAATCATTAACCATGATACAAGCCCTCTTTACAAAACACCAATCTCAGGTAACGCTGAAGACAATCCCAACTTACTTTAAATACCAAAACTCTTTTCCTGTTCATCTAAGCTTGTGACATCTTTGTCCACACCGAATTGCAACTTTGATTCTCGTTTCAAATTCATATTACTCGTTGCTCCCGACATGCCCATGAACAGTGGGACACAATTCTTCGTCATAATCCCAGAATTGCTAATAGAATAATACTTCATCACATCAAAACTTTTCACTGAACTCACTTTAGGAGAATCACAACAACACATAGGTGAATACTTATAACCGTAGAACATGCAAACATCTAAGTAGTGGTCTAATCCACCATAGCCCTTCCGGAATCTGCTTCCACACAACAAGCCATAACAGTAGAATGCTTTAGAACAATATCAATTATAGCGGCTGACAGCCTCGTACGCGCCTCCACAGATCACTTGCATAATTTAATCACGCTAAAAAAGCTGACCTCTACCAACAATATTCCAACTAAATTATGGCTAATCAATCTATCTTCTTCCAATTTATCCTTGATTGCCTTAGAAATAATACCAAGTCCATTAGATACATAGCATACTCCGTCTACACTTATTCCGGGTGACCTTGAATCACGAGACTATGTCGTCTCAAATCCTACGAATTATTCTGTACCTCCCAAATGCCACAATGCAAGCCAAAACATCACAGATCATCCTGCGCCTTTTCTCATAGGCTGCTAACAAGCTTGATTCTTAGTTGTACTCATAGGTTTGAAATCATTGGGCACCACACTTTAACTTCTGAATTCACTAGGATCATTATTGAGAGCTTGGTCCCAAATATAATCCACTTCATAAATCTTATAACACACGAATACCATCTCGGCGAAGCACCCGGCGAAATCATTTCCTCTGAAACCTATATCTATACCAGGCATAAATCCTGAACCTTTTTCCAAGTCCGAACATGAGTCAATAAGGCCAACCCTAGCATGCCTCCAACAATTCATTCGCTCAAATTACCACTCATGGTCTTTTCCCGTAACTGAAACAACCCATCGATATGCAGATAAATGGAAACCTCGCAAGTAGTTAACTGTGCAACCAAATCTTAGGCGGTGGGACTCTCCCACTTAGCTTGAAGCCACTATTACACAACTCTGGAACTCACCAGACTCCTTTATCTCTTGTTGACATAACTTACACAATCATCCGCCGCAAATTCTCGGAATCTTTCTGTAATTCCCCATCTTTCATATTATGAATCATCATCCACATTAGCACGATCGATCTCTTTGTTGGATAACTAATAAAATTCTTTGCAGAAGCTTCGCCAACCACACGACCGCTAATCCGTTCACGGGAAATAACCCGTCAGCGAAAATCACTTTCCGACACCTTCTAAATGTTGCTGCACGAAATACAATCACTATGACATCAATAACCAAATCCTGAGTCCAAGCTCACTCTCTAGCTACACCAGTCCGTTCACTCCTCGTGGACATCAATTAAATGGGCGGAAACACCTTTCCAAATTCAGAGTTATGCTGCATCTTCTTCATTTCAAGCACCTCATTCCTGTTATACCAAATCTCCTACCACATTAATGGCCCATACTTCAATTTACATCCGCAGACTTCAATGGTCAGTCGCTAAAATCCCAGATCATTCCAAACTCTCCTTTGGCGCGTAGTCAACCTGCTACCAAGCCCATATGCAACATCCGCCACTCTCCCACTTTGGGAAAACTCGCTTCTCTAATCACCCACTTGATCATTGTTTCATATACCTGGCCTTCTAGGAAATTTTGACACCACCTGACACTTCCCATATGTCCTTCTCACTTTTTGTTGCTCAGTCGTTGTCTTATTAAAATTTATCTTCATAACGCTTGAATCCATAATTTGCTACTAACTCCAAACTTTTTTGAAGGTCATCTTTCTCGAACTGCCATATTGAAATACTGATTCAATCTAGAACCACCGCACCCTACGATATCTGATAGTTGTATCTCCAATACTATTTCACAATATCTTGCCCCAAGGCGAATTGTAGCAGATCATAACACTGACAAACTTAAAGCTTTTAATTAGGACAACAACACCCCTATATAGAGGAGAACTCCACCACGCTTGCAATTACCATGTTTCATTACTTCCACCAGTCCATATCCATCCTTAGTTCGATTATCTTTCACCTGTCGGGAATAAAATACTGAATCCCTTTGATTACACACTGAGTAAACCTCCCTTCAATTCATTCACTGCCTCGACACGTGGGCAAACACCTTACCATCACAACAACACTGCGAAATAATTGCTCATAAGCATTATGGCAACCTATGCCTAGCCTCAAGGCTCCTAGAAGTTCTGTTACTGAGCTGAAACAATAGAATATCCTTCCATAGGGCGACCATAATAGTCAAATCAACTATACCGGGAGAATCATCCCGCACCATATTTGTAGTGCCATTACAATCCTTCAATTTTCGATTTATAACAAGCGCTCGCATCAGATTGAATAGGAAGAAATCAAAGGCATAAGCCTCAAAGGAATTGAACCGCACAATAAGGAAATCAATAAGGGAAGTACTCCGAACAGCCCTGTAGCCTCCCGGGGATAAGTACAGATGTCTTCGTACCGATCCGCGAGACTCTACTAGACTTGCTCATGACTCGTGAGACCGACGGAAATCTAGTACTCTGATACCATGTTGTCACGACCCAAAATCCACTAAGGGTCGTGGTGGCGCTGGACACCTCTGTCAGGCAAGCCAACTAAATTATCAATTAAATTCTCTTTTAATACCTTTGAATATCTAGGATTTTTTCTTCCATTTTTCATAATTAAAACAATCTCTACTTCAATTCAAATTAAGTAATAACTACTAGTACATATCTTTCAAAAACTATCCCAGAACCCGGTATCACAAGTGCATGAGCATCTATTGATAAGGAAAAGAAAATACAACATCTGTTTGAAATACAGTGGACAGGGAATAAACATAAAAATGCTGAAAGGAACTACACCAGCTGCAGGTCGCCTCAAACAATGCAGCTCACCTAGTCCCAGAATTATCCGTGCTGCTACGCCTAGTAGGCTTCTAGAGGTATATATACCTGTGCAACAGAAATGCACAGAAGTGTAGTATGAGTACGTAATCAACGTGTACTCAATGAGTATTCCGCCTAATCTCAAAGAAGTAGCGACGAGATGGCCAACTTTGACACTCACTGGAGGTCAATTAACAATATTCTAGAAATGCAAGGAAAAATTATTGATTTATATAGTAGTTCTAATTCGCGAAGCCAGAAAATAGGTAAACACCTTCAACAATTAATCAAGGGCCTTCAAGGTTTATTCTTTATTATCTTATCAATTTATATCAAGCCACGAAGGCAAATTTCACATTTAAAATTCCCAAACGAAAAATAACATGCGCAAATCACACCGAGGCGAAGTCTCGATCCAACAGGAATGTAAAATGTGCATTGCCAAGGGTCGAACGGCCCAAACCATAAATGCATCTATTTAATCTGCTGAGGCATTCGGCCCATTCCATAAATAAACACATACCCTGCTCGCGAATCATGCATGCGACGCAGGTACACATAAAATACATTCTCAAGTAGCCAATTAAGAATTCATCGGGGATATTTATCCAAATAAGAAAAATTTCTCTTTTTAATAATTAAGGAAAAAAATGATGTTTAATCTCTTTTTAAATTCCTTTACCAATCCAAGGCGATTTAAACAATTCAAGATATCAATGGGTTCATAAATAATCCAAGTATAGCATGCTTATAGGTCATAACTACCCGGACAATAGCATAATAATAGCTACGCACGGACTCTCGTCACCTCGTGCGTACACAGCCCCCACATATAGGAGTACATAATCAATTATTTCACCTATGTGGAAAATTTCCTCTTACAAGGTTAGAAAGGAGACTCACCTCGCTCCGAAGACTCAAAACCAGCATTCCCCGCCCTTCCGAAGACTCTACTTGATGCACCACGCTCCAAAACTAGCCAATGGTCACTAAAATCCATTAATATATGCTCAATTATTCATTACAATCTAATTTATAGCAATTCCCAACTCCGATCGAAAAGTTGACCAAAACGCCCTCGGGCCCACGTGCCCGAAATCCGAAATTTTTCGAAGATACAGATTACCCATGACCTTAGAAACTCAAATATTTAATTTTTTACTAAATTCCATACCCAAAATCGTGGTCAAAATTCAAGAATACTAATTTTCTAGGTTTTCCTCTAACCCTCAATTTCCTACCCATTTACAAGCTAAAATCTATACATAATCAATGTATTCAACTCAAAAATGGGTGGGGATCACTTACCTTAGCATAGCAGACAAAAATCCCTCTTTGAAGCTCTCCAACAATTGCCGCAAGCCATGAAAAATGAGTGAAATGAACTCCCAATCACGATTTTAAAACAAGCCTACTGCCCAGCATTTTTCGCTTCAGCGGTGCATTTTCCGCTTCTGCGGCTTTAGGCAAGGGGAGCTGGGCCGCTTCTGCGGTCTGGGGGATGCTTAAGCGGAACCCCTTCTCCTGTCCCTGGGCCACTTCTGCGATTTCCTTGGGCCTGGCCTCTTTTGCTTTACGAGATTTCGATCGCATCTGCGGTCCCGCTTCTGCGGTCCAAGAACCGCAGATGCAGTTATGATAGAAGCAGCAACCTCAAGCCTTCCCAAATTCCAATTTTTGATATGTTAACCATCCGGAATCCACCCGGAACCCAAACCAATCATACCAAACAATCCCATAACACATTGCGGACTTGCTCAAGGCCTCAAATCGCATCAAACAATGCTAAAATCATCATTCGACCTCCAATCCAAGCTTTATGAACCTTGAAATTTCCAACTTCTATTTCCGACGTTTAAACCTATCAATTCATGTCCGATTGACCTCAAATTTTGCACATAAGTCATATTTGACATTACGGACCTACTCCTACTTCTGAAATTAGATTCCGACCCCGATATCAAAAAGTTCACTTCCGATCAAACTTCTCAAAACCTTCAAATTTTTATTTTTAGCCAAATGGCTCCAAAATGACCTACGGACCTCCGAATTCACTTCCGATTGCGCTCCCAACTCCAAAATCACCATACGGAGCTACTCCGAGACTCGGAATCCCAAATGGACATCGATAACACTGAAATGCACTTCAAGCCAAACTTATAAAATTTCTTCCAAAATGCCAACTTCCACAATAGGCGCAAAAACGCTCCCGAGTTATCCAAAATCCAATCCGGGCATACGCCCAAGTCCGAAATCATCATACGAACCTGCTGGAACCTTCAGATCCCGATTCCGAGGTCGTTTACTCAAAATTCCAATCCTAGTTTATTCTTTCAACTTTAAGCTTCCAAAATGAGTATTCTCCTTCCAATTTAACTCTAGACTGCCCGAAATTCAATTCCGACCACAAGTACAAGTCACAATACCTGAAATGAAGCTGCTCATGGCTTCAGACTGCTAAATAACTTGCTAGGGCTCAAAATGACCGGTCGGGTCATTACAAGAGATGCCCATATATTACACAATATATACATAAAGAGTAGAGAAGGGCATGAATATAAAATTTCGCTCACTCTAAAGAAAAAAGTACCTCAAGCTACTGGAAATTACCATAAGCTTGACTATTATGTGATTCTCTACTAATATATGAGTCTATGAGTTGAGATCATGTAGGACTTTTACAAGGTTGTAATGAAGGCTTAGGGATCGGAAGGATACATATGGATAATAGTGACTCAAATTCCCTTTAGGCTCTACACTTTACTTTATTGCTCAAGCACGATTGTCTTCCATATTTCTTTTAGCAATCGACATCCCTCCTCTTCTTCTTCTTTTTTTATAGTATTTCCACTCACATTTTTTTTTTTGAATTTCAGAAGCAACTATTTTTTTATTTTTTATTTATAAAAACATCTCAAGAAATCAACAAGCTCAAATACTTGTTCTTTCATCAGTTCTTCCCACAATTACACCTCACCCCTAGATTTTTGCATTTAGATCAACTCTTAAAGTGCCCAAAGGGAATTGGGTGAACAAATAATAAGTCTTAACAACAAACAAGATTAGAGTTAAAGCTTGGTTTATTTAGGCTCAACTGGCTAACTGGGGATAAAGATCATCAAGGTAGGTTAATTTAGGTTGTGGCTCAACAAAGAAGGCCTACTTTCATTTCTCAACTCAAAGATGTACATAGAATTTCTCGTCAAACCACATTCAAGGCAAGTTCTAGATTTCCAAGTAAGCAAGAGAACTAGACAATATAAGCTAACCGCACAATACACTTGGAACCAAAAAAAAATTATGATTTCAATCACCAATAAGTAAGTATGAGCTTAGAAAGGTAATCATAAAACCCATTAATGGTACTTAATCAATTTTTTTTTAAAGTCTCATGCTTTTCAAGTCAAATCAAGTTTAGCCAACTTTTTTACCAAAATAAATTAAACAACTAAAAGTCCTAAAAAATGTTCTATTCAAAATATTACGACCATGGCAAAGAACTGAATAAGAAATCCATGTAAGTACATGAAATAAGTCTCCTTAGGAATAAGGCAACTCAATTTTTATCAATGTTTTTATTTATTTTTAATTTTTTTTCCCTTTTGCTTTAACAGAGAAAAAAAAACTTTAAAGAAACACATATATAACAAAAATATTCCTCTACCCCAAGCTTAAATAATATCATGTCCTCATGATAAAAAAATAAATAAAATAAAAAATAAAAGGAGATAAAGGTGCTTCCCTGATTTGTTTTTGATTCTGGACTCATTTCCTTTTTCTTGGCTTCTCAAGGTTTTTCTCATATAACAAAGACAAGATTATGGCCAAGAAAATATTCTTTTTCATGATAGGAGAAAACTTTCATTGTCGAAATCATGGCAAAATATATCAATACATACTAAACACACACACACACACACACACACACACATATATATATCTATATATATGCAATTTTTTAAGAAGAATAAAAAAACTAAATTTATTAAATAAACTTACTAAAAATAAAATATTATATGTTACTACTAATTACTTAAATCATTAAAGAGAGGGAAAGAAAATAGTTCTGAGTTTAACGTCACCAGCTCGACTTATTTTTAAAAATTAGGCAAAAAGGATTGTTGAAGCCTGTTTGTTGAAGAATCTGCTGATATAAGGCTTCAAACAATGACCGTTTAATTTGAATTTGTCTCCCCCATCTGTATGTTGTATTTCAATGGCACCATAAGGGGTAACTTATGTTACAATGTACGGTCCTGACCAACGTGACTTGAATTTTCCCGGGAATAATCTCAACCGACTATTGTACAAAAGAACTTGGTCTCCAATTTTAAACTCCTTATGGCGAATGAAGTTATCATGCCATTTTTTTTATTTTTTCTTCGTACAATTTAGCATTTTCATATGCTTCAAGTCTGAACTCCTCCAATTAATCAAGCTGCAACAGACGATTTTTACCTGCATCTGGCAAATTTAGATTTAACAACTTTATAGCCCAATATGCTTTATGTTCAAGTTCTACGGATAAATGATAAGCTTTTTCAAAAACTAGTCTATAAGGAGATGTGCCTATGGAAGTTTTGAAAGCAGTTCCGTATGCCCATAAAGCGTCATCTAACTTTAAAGACCAAACTTTTTGAGAAGAATCAACAGTTTTTTCTAAAATTCTTTTTAATTCTCTATTGGATACTTCAACTTGTCCACTTGTTTGAGCATGATATGGAGTTCCTGTTTTATGAGTTACTTCATATCTTGGCAACAAACTAACAAATTATTTATTTACAAAATGAGTTCCCCGATCGCTTATGATAACTCGTGGAGTTCCAAATCTAGAAAAAATATTTTTCTTGATAAAAGCACAAACAACATGAGCATCATTTTTTCTAGTGGCAATTGCTTCTACCCATTTTGAGACATATTCAACAGCAACTAAAATATATTTGCAACCGTTTGAAGGAGGAAAAGGACCCATAAAATCAATGCCCCAAACATCAAATATTTCACACAC
>MU746448.1:4830-16351 GCA_026770625.1 Nicotiana glauca
GGTGTGACACTCTTTATTCACTTCCTGTCGTGCAGTGGTTGGTATACAAAATTTCCCTATTCTAATCTCTCACAGATGGTGAGAACCCGCACCGCTGACATTTCGGATCCAGGAGGAGCTGCTCCCCCCGTTGCTAGAGGCCGAGGCAGAGGCCGGGGGAGGGCACCAGCTCGTGGTAGGGGACAAGGGCTTCCCAGAGGCATTCAGGTTGCACCACCAGCAGATCCTGCGATGGATCCCATTATTGAGAAGCAGGGCGAGGTGCCCGCGGCTGAGCCTACCCCAGCAGATTTCATGACAGCACCGGGATTTCAGGAGGTCATGGGCCGCATGCTACAGTTCATGGACACTATGACTCAGGCTGGGTTATTTCCAGCAGATCCAGCTACTTCACAGGCAGGAAGGAGAGCCCAGACCCCTACTGCTCAGGCTCCAGGTCACGCAACTGCAGTATATCAGACTCCGGGTGCACTACCCGCAGATGGGGCTCAGCGAGTTTCTGCAGTGGCACCCCAGCCAGAGTTGTCACACCTCCCTTTTCACTACACCCCCGAAAAGGGATAAGGGAGTTTTTTTCAATTAAAGGACAATCGAAACGGGATTGTTATTTAAATTCAAAGTCGCCACTTGGGATGATTTTATGGTATCCCAAGTCACCGGTTTAAAATCCCGAATCGAGGAACATGACTCTATTTACGGTCTGCGAACCAGAAATCCGTGTAAGGAATTCTGTTAACCCGGGAGAAGGTGTTAGGCACTCCCGAGTTTCGTGGTTCTAGCACGGTCGCTTTGATCATACTTGGCTTACTAAAATTGTCTAATTACACATTTTAGAACCTATGTGCATTTACCTTTCACCGCCTTTTAAATTAAAAAAATTATATGGGTCACGCGTACGTGTACCCATTTATTTGGCGCGTCGAAAATCACGTCACACGAATGTGTCCACAATTAATAATGCTTTATTTATTATTAAGAGATTTTGGCCGATGTTACGTGAACGCATACTCCGGTTTTATTTTTAGAGATCGCAATCATGTCATGCGAACGTGTTCACAATCATAATGATATATTAAACGAGCCTAGAGAAACTACGAGTATTTGTCATTTTATATCTAAGTCATAAGAAATTAATACGAGGGCCATATGTGATTTAATTATGGATGGCACACCTCGAGCTATATAAACTAAAATTAATTAATAGCCCATGAAAACCCGTTTTTATTATTAAGAAAAGCTTGATCGAAGTTGCGCGAACGCATACTCCGAATTATTTTTTAGAATCGTAATTATGTTACGCGAATGTATACACAATCGTGATGGTATATTAAACGCACCTAAAGGCTTTTCTATCGATTTAATATAATAAGATAATAACAATTAGAATCATCTAAGCCCAAATGCTTACCCACATCGCTAAAATATTCCTTTTCAATTTTACAGTACCCAAACCCCAGAATCCGTTTGCACTTCCCTTTTCAATTTTCTTTAGAATGGAACCCAATTAAAATGTGAGTCTAGAAGGCATACATGTCATAATAGCCATTGAATCAAGTAGCAATTTCATTTTTTGTTTTTCGGAATCAAGCAATATCAAGTCAGAATATCACCAATTTCATTAAAAATATCACTGAAACATCATATAGCAGAAAGACCAACGCATAAAAGGATAAAATAGGAATGGATCTCAAATAGAAAATTTTCAAACAAACATGTAACTAGACTCAAAAGAGTAGAGTTTCAAAATAATCCAAACGTCCAATGATAATTTGTGATGAGTACTATGCAAATACAGTGCTACTTCAAAATGATAGTAATCAAGTTATAACCAACACAGGCCACAACTGAATGCTATTAAAAAACAATAAATAAGAATCTGGGCATAGCTTCCTTCAAACACCAAATCCATATCATCTGAACACTAAATCAAAATTAATCAAGATTGAGACAAGAAACGAATTTTAAAAATATGAACCTGAACTCCGATGAAACACAGCTTCATTTACAATGCTGTTTCGACGCTCGACTAACAGACACGGACTCGAACGGAAAATGCGACGGCACTGTAACCTCGCCGGCAACTCGACACGCAACTGAAACAGATCTCACATGTACTAGAAACGAGATGCCGGAAACATGTATATATGGTCAGGCTTGTCATCTCCGTCACAGCAGTAATAGAGAAACGGGAGACGAGGGAGAAAGAAGAACAGTAGCCGGCGATGAAGATTAAGGCGGCGATGGATGGTGTGATACGACCGACGGCGGCGGCTGGTGGTCGACAGGCTACTGGACAGTGTTGAGCTGGTGGTTTCCGGCGAGGGGTGGAGGTGCGGCGGGAGCTTTTTTTGGTGTTTTCTTTTAGAGAGGAAGCTCAAGTCTTCAAATGTGACAAAGAAGAAGAACGGGCTAGGCTCTTTGTATTTTTGTTCGCTGCTTCTTCTCCTTGAAGAAGATCAGGCATCGATAGGGGGGTTACTTTTGAGTTCAGCGGCGGATAGTTATACGGATATATTCAGTGATAGAAAATACAGGAAAATCATGGCGGCTAAACATCAGTGAAAATACTGTTACATTGGGTCTTCTCTGTGGATTTCTTAATTTTCCAGCTTCTAAGAACAAATTCCAATCTAAATAAAGCTGAAATGGTTTAAGGATAATGGTCAAAAGGGTCCGATTTGAAGCTCTGGTCGATTAGGTTTAAAGCTTGATTTTAAAGTTCTTTTTCCTCTTGGTTATCTCTGCTTTGGGCCACTGACAACTGCTACTGTCGAATTCCTTACCCTTGTATTTGTTCATTCAATATCCAGGTACTTCTTGCACCCTGAATGAAGTGCAAATATATGTTCAACATGGAAGACTAATGATAAATGTTGAAATTCAGCTTTTGTCCTTCAAAGATCTTGTGATTGCTATGTAGTTTATGCCTTCTTTACATGCTTTGGTTGTTCATTTATATTTCTGGTTTGAATTTCATTTATAAGATAACATGGTGTCATAATTCAGCAAGTTTGGGTTTGTAAGTTAGTTGAAGTTTGTTTGTTTGGATGGGAGTATAATGTTTAAATCTTTTGTAGTATAGTTGACTTGTTCACCCCTCTGATTATGGAAGCTGCAACGCTAAAGTTAATTCTTATCTCTGTTTCAAGCTACAATATTCGTTTTCTATTGTATAACTTTCATTACTATGGAGATATGAATAGCATTAGGAACCAGTCTATGGGCTGTAGGGTAGTGTTGTGTTGATTTTCAAGCAATGAGGCCTACTGCTGTGTTTGGATCACAAGAGTAAAAGCAGGAATGGTCCTGATGCTTGTCTCATTTGGATTTATTAAGCCTTGAATTTTGAGTCTCGTTTGGTCCTGTGCAGTTAGTAAGTTATCACTTCATGCATGAGTTTGAAATTAGTAGTGGTTCATGTTGGTTAATGAAACTGAACAAAAATGGCATTTAGTCAGCGCATTCATTGTTTGGTATGAAAAGATTTGTATGAAAAGCATGCTGGATCTTGGTTATGAGCCAATGAATTTTTCAAACCATTTCTTAATTGAATTGTGATTTTTCCTGGGGTGGTGATGTTCTCTTGGATTAAGACAAAAATTGTTGAGTTTGTTTAATTAGTTGAAGTTCATAAATAATTTCATTAGTTTAATTCCTTGTCTTTCTATAGTTTTCAACTGATTGATTTTATTTGGTCGAACGAATGTAGGATTCATAGAATTGGGCCTAACGTTGGCCCAACTGAGGAAGTTCATGACAGACTTGGCAGTTTGTCACCTGCTTTTGGATCTTCTCGTCCATTTAAAAATGGGCTCCCCCAAGCCAAGTATCAGAAGGCATTCAAAAAGTCTTGTGTACTTCACTGACTTGAACTTTTTTAATTTTGCTACATCCATCCTTCGCCTTGCGAGGGCATCTTTGTTGTTAAAATATCATGGTATAGTCAGTTTTCACACTGGTCAATAAAAAATAGCCAACGTTTACCAAGTTAATAAAAAATAGCCACTATTTTGCTGCAATAGGGACAGGTCCAGTATAATATACGGGAGTTCTGGTGTATTTGTGTACGAACTTCATCATATTATGCTGGACCGGTATACTTTGCTAACTCCTGTAAAATTTGCGAGAGACTGGAGCACTAGTGCTCCAAACTTCAGTATATTATACTAGACAATTAGTTTGAATAACCTTTAAAAATGGAGTTTAGGTGTGTCGCGCTAGATAAAATCTCAAATTGCGTGGCCCTCGCATTAATTTCATAACCTAGATATAAAATGATTAATGTTCGTAGAAAATTTTTAGGGCTGTTTAAAACACAATTGTGATTGTGTATACATCCGCGTAACACAATTACGATTTTTAAAAAACAAAACCGGAGTATGCGTTCGCGCAACTTTGGCCGAACTCTCTTAATGATAATAAAGCGTTATTAATTGTGGACACGTTCGCGCGACACAATTTTGACGCGCCAAACAAATGGGTATACGTACGCTTAACCCGTTTCAAGATAATTTTCTAATTAAAAGCGAAAAATACATGTAGGTTCTAAATCAATAATTAAATAATTTAATAAGCCAAGTATGGTCAAAGCGACCGTGCTAGAACCACAGAACTCGAGAGTGCCTAACACCTTCTCCCGGGTTAACAGAATTCCTTACCCAGATTTTTAGTTCGCGGACTGTAATACAGAGTCAATCTTTTCTCGATTCGGGATTTTGAATCGGTGACTTGGGACACCATAAATTATCCCAAGTGGCGACTCTGAATTTTTAATAAAATGAATCCCGTTTCGATTGTCACTTAAATTGGAAAAAAAACTCCCTTTATTATACTCCTTTTCGGGGATGTTAGTACGGAAAAAGGAGGTGTGAAAGCTCTGTAATATAAAATAAAAATATTTTTAAAAATATTAAAAATGGTATATAATATTTTTATATTATTTATTATTTAGAATTGAAATTTGTCAATTAGCAAATATCAATGAGATTACTTAATTACACAATTAAAAAAAGATAGAGGGATTGAAACGTTAATAGAATCTCAACATGGAGCTCTTTAATTTAAAACAATGTTTCAAAAAACGATTAAATAGATCGACTCTATTGTCCATTGATGAAGAATTATTAGAAGAAAATTAATTTTAAAAAATTATTAACCACTTTGCATTTCAAACAAGTTAGGAAAATAAATTTTATATAAAAAGATATGTGATTCTTAAATATAAGAAAAGACTTAAGGTGTCTAAATAATATTTGGCTTTAGGCCTCTGAATGTATTATGCTGCCCCTGCATTCCATTCATGATCTAACAGTTATCCGTATAATCGTATAATAATTCATGCCCGCTAATACTTTCTAGTTTTAGCTTACTAGGCTATATTAACACTAAAAACACAATAAAAGACGTATACATAATAGCAAATTGATATTAGAATATCATAAATATGCCTAATATTTTCAAAAAATTTATGATTTTTTTGTTAAATATTGCCTAATTATGTTTTTTCCTCTAATATCATTATGTCTGTAGGACAGTATGTTGGAGTTCACTATTATGCCTCAAATTTATAATGATATACGGGAAAGTCGATATTAAAATATCGTAAAATATGCTTAATATCATTATGATGACATGACGTTTTCTTGAAATTTTGAATTGCAAATTGAAGTATCCTATAGTTCACTTATAGAAGTTTAAACTTCAGAACATTGTCCTGGAATTCGAATTTTTACAAATAAAACTCTTGTGAGTTTGAGAAGGAGAAGAGAAGACGCTTTTATAAAGAAGTCGTTGTGTGCCAATGATATTTGGAGGGATATTATTGTTCAAATATTATTAATCCATTAAAGAGTGATTTAATTCTGATTTATTTAAAAATAATGGCTGATTTTTAAACAACAGTTAAAATGGCTATTTTTTGTCCAAATAAACTTGAGTCATTATATGGTTAGAAAAAATAAATTGATTATTGAACTACTACAACTATGCTATAAGTTGAGCATTAACCTTATTTATTAACTCCCGTAAAAGACCAAAGTCATATGTCAGCATGAGTTTTTACGGAGGAGAAACTGTATCAGTCTGACCAAAACTCATAGATTGCAACCATCTTGAAATTTGTTTTTACAGTCGCCTCCGTTTGCTTTGACAGGATAGTTAAAATAAAGAAATGATTATAAGGCCATTATTTACGGGTCCCTGGAAGCATCACCGCTGGAAAGGGAGTCTCAGATTTTTTTCGAACATATGTTACTATAGAAATAATCCTCCTCCATTGAAGTCCGGCGTCGTTGTCTCCACTAACAAAGCCATAACTGAGCTGATGAAAGAGGGTTCAATTGAACAAGCTCGAAAGCTGTTCGACGAAATGCCTGACAGAACGGTTGTCTCGTGGAATACCACGATTTCTGGGTATTCCGAGTGGGGAAAGTTCATGGAAGCGTTAAGCTTAGTTTCTTTGATGCACGGCAGCTATATGGAGCTAAATGAGTCCACTTTTTCCTCAGTGCTAAGTGTTTGTGCTCGATCACAGTCGCTCAGTCATGGCAAGCAAGTCCATGGGCTAGTCTTGAAATCTGGATATCAAAGTTTTCGTTTTGTGGGTAGTGCTATATTGTATCTTTACTCCACTTGTTGTGAAATTGAAGATGCGAGGATGGTATTTGATGTGTTGCATCAGGAGAATGAGTTGTTATGGAGCTTGATGCTTGCGGGATATGTTCAATGTAACCTGCTAACTGATGCTTTTGATATTTTTAGGAAAATGCCGACCCATGATGTTGTTGCTTGGACCACTTTGATTTCTGGATACTCAAAGGTGGAAGGTGGATGTCACAAGGCTTTAGAGTTGTTTAGGTCAATGAGAGAGGATGATAACGTGTTCCCGAATGAATTCACCTTGGACTGTGTTTTGAGGGCTTCCGGTAGATTGGGATCTTTATGTGAGGGTAGAGCACTTCATGGGTTGGTAGTGAAGCTTGGGTTTGAGTGGGATAATTCAGTTTCTGGTGCACTGGTTGATTTTTATTGTAATTGTGAGGTTCTTGATGATGCTATGTTGATCTATAGTGCACTAGTTAATCCTTCCTTAAATGATTCAAACTTGCTTATTGGAGGGCTAATCAAAGCAGGCAGGATTGGGGTAGCTCGATCACTGTTTAACGGATTAGTCAAGCGAGATCCTGCTTCATACAGTTTGATGATCAAAGGATATGCCATGTCTGGCCTAGTGGAGGAGTCAAAACAGTTGTTTCTGGAGATGCCAGAAAGAACTTTAATTTCCCTCAATACCATGATTACTGTGTACTCAAGGAATGGTGGAATCGATAAAGCTGTAGAGCTTTTTGAAGAAGCCAAAGTAAAGGAAAATTCTGTTACTTGGAATTCTATGATTTCAGGATATACCCAAAATGATCAACATGAGAGTGCGTTAAAGTTGTATACGACCATGAGAAGGTTAGCAATTAGCCAAACTAGGTCAACATTTGCTGTCCTGTTTCACGCTTGCTCCTGCCTTGGATCACTTCAGCAAGGTAAATTGATTCATGCGGATTTGATTAAAACTCCATTCGGATTCAATAACTATGTTGGAACAGCTCTTGTTGACATGTACTCCAAATGTGGGAGCCTTGGTGATGCTCAAGCGTCGTTTCACAGCATTGCTTTTCCTAATGTAGCAGCATGGACAGCTCTGATTAATGGGTATGCACATCACGGGCTTGGCTCTGAGGCGCTTATACGTTTTCACCAAATGTTAGACGAAGGAATCGATCCAAATTCAGCAACTTTTGTGGGTGTCTTATTGGCTTGTACTCGTGTAGGTTTGGTGGGGGAGGGCACGAGACTTTTCCACGTTATGCAAGAACAATATGGTATAACACCCACCCTGGAACACTACACGTGCTTGGTAGATCTTCTTGGTAGATCAGGCCATCTACATGAAGCTGAGAAGCTTGTTAACAGAATGCATATTGAACCAGATAGCATTATTTTTGTTGCACTGCTTAATGCTTGTTGGTTCTGGATGGATGTGGAAATTGGTGAGAGGGTGGCTGAGAAACTGTTCTCATTGGATCCCAAGTCTACATCCGGCTGTGTTATCATGTCCAATATGTATGCAGGATTTGGCAGGTGGTCGCAGAAGATGAGAGCGAGGAAAGTATTGAGAAATCTGCAGTATAAGAAGGATCCTGGATATAGTTGGATTGAACTAAACAACAAGGTTCAATTTTTTTATGTAAATGATAGAACACATCATTTTTGTGATATAATTTACTCGACTTTGGAAAACCTAACCGCAAATGTGAACTCCGATATTAATTTTGGTTGTACTTCTTCAAGATTATATTGGGAAAGGGAGTTACTATCTTAGTTAATCCTCCTAATTATATTGATACTGCAGAACATCCGCGGTGTTTGATTGATGTTATTAGTTTTTTGTCCAAAAAAATGCAACTAGCATCATGATGAATCCATAACATCACCTAAAATTTGCGTTCTTGCTGTTTCATCATTTTGACTTCTCTATGGTTTTACTCTGTTTTCCCCCAGTTCTTTTTGAAAAAACATATCTAGATCTTGCCTCGCTTTGGGTGCCTGAGATAAAAATTAGTCCTGGATTTGTAATGGCTGATCTCTGTATATGAGGCCTTCATCTGTCCAGATTAATGCATGTCGAAAATCACACTTGGTCTCAAAGGCACAGGGTCAGTATGTGTTGATATATCCTGAGATATTGTCAGTCTTCAACAATTTTGACGGGTCCTCAGTATATATTCTTTCATTATCCTCTGACATTATAGATCACATATTCCTAAGAAATAGTAGGAATATTAGATTCTAGAGCTGTGTCCACTTTCCCAGCAAAATTCTGATGCTTTTCTGATCTTTTTTGTTAATTGTGATGCGGTTTTGGAATAGTAAATCTCATATTTTACAAGGGTTTCCTAAGAAACAGTACGACTATTAGTTTTTGGAGCTGCATTCACTTTCCTGGCATAATCTGATGCTTTTCTGTTCTTTCATACAACTGCCTGTTTGATAGGGGCTTGAAGCAGATTTCTTTGAACGGGTCACAATTATAGATTAATCTTTGTTTTATAAAGCAGAGTAAAATACGTGATTGCTGGGTCAACTATATAGCTCAAAACTAAAGTGAAAATGATAAAAAAAAAATAAATAAAAAAATGTAGAAGCTTTGAGGCACAAAATAAATTCTTTCAATTCCTCAAGAAAATTAAAGGGTTATTACACAACCGACAAAGCAATGCAAATATTTTTTGATCCTCTTTCAGAACGCTGGTGAGCGCAACTCCTTGATCGAGTAAGTGTTTACCTGCTTGTCCAAAAATAAAACGGTAACAAAACTCTTATTATTACATACCAATAGATAACAAGAATGAAACAAAGTCATAAGTTAATTAAATAGATAGCAACACACAATGTGAGAATATGTAGACTATACCTTACCTCAAGTAAATTACGAAAAGCTAGCTCTTCAATTCTTGGTACTGAGATTCTCTGTGACAATTAACTTCGATTCTTTTATCTCATCCAATGGGAATTCTTGCTTGATTTTCTGATCGTTATATTCCAAATCTGGCCATTTCTTTGGTTCTAAATCCTTTATGGGGTTCTTTCGGTACTTGCAATACAGTATAAGCTGCAGGATACACAGGGGTGTTCCCACCAGATTTGGAGACTGAAAGGACAAGTAGTTGATATTATAACAATATTCATCTAGCTTTATATTTATGAAAAAAATGAAAAAGGAATTGAAAGTAGGTTAGTATATACAAACCGCTAGAAAGAGATCATGGCTCAAGAGACCATAGGCCATCCAAAGGCAACTAGCAAGAAATGAGAAAAATGACAAGTAAAATGGCATAAACTCCACGCTCTTTGTCTTTATCACTTGTCTCTGCACCCAATTAGTACGCACGTACATGAGTGATAATTTAATTAATATAATCGAAATAGACAAAAAAGATTTTTTTAAAAAAAATAAAAAATAGAAGGGGTCTAGTCATCATGCTCATGATCAACCTGCATAAACTTATAATTACAATATTTTAAGAAATTTTACAACGTATACTTAAGTGCTTTAACATTTTGGTTGATACTGTCGTCTGTCGAGACAATAATTACTCCTAATAGTTTAATATGTCCGAGGGATATCAATAATTAGATAGTCCACTTAATAAGTCCCTCTCATGGTGCATGTGTCCCATTAGATTGCGAGACAAGCCCCATAATACATATTCTCCGTTTCTTGTGATTTTTTTTTCTTTTTGGTCCGTTCCATAAAGAATGTCTTCTATTTAAATTTAAAAAAATAATTTAATTTAAATTTACTATTTTGCCTTTATATAATGATAAACTTTTATAACAATACAAATACTCTGAACCCTTTTTTGACTTATTTAATACCAGAAATCCCAAAAGTCTTCATTTTTTCTTAAATTCCGTGCGCAGTCAAACAAATTCACATAAATTAGAAAAGAGGGAGTAAAACTTAAACTACGTACTAGTAGTACTTTACGGGGGAAAACGTAAACGAAAAAAAGATTTAAGATATATACACTGCAGTAAAAAAAAAAGTTCACTATCAATTCAATTTAACTATGTTTTTCAGATTTCCTTATTAGAGTTGTCACGAACATTTTTATTTTAAGTCAACTTAACTTGCTGATTGATGGCGTAAAATTAAATTTATACACTATATGTGGACTCAATGCCGAGAATGAGAAGTTAAAGCCATGAAAAAACAAAAAAGACTTACCACAACAACTAGAGGGGAAGCATACATAGCCACTGAAGCTACGAGTCCAATGCTCCCTACAAAAACCTTACGACGACGGTGATCATGAAACACAAATGCAGATATAATTCCTGTTGCCACGCATATTAGAATTATAGGCACCACCATTTTAGCTACCTCCTTCTGCTTTTCAGAAGAAAAAAAAAATAAGTAATTAATATTGCACTTCGCTATACAAAAACAGAAACAATAATAACGTGACATATCACATATATATTCAGAAAATTGAGATATATTCAACTTGCCTTTCCTTTAGCGGAAGAAAACCAGAAATATATGAGAATGAAAGAGATCTCCAAAAGAATCCCTATTTCATTAATAGTAACCACTGGAAAATTTTCCCATCGATAACTTACTACTGGTAACCCATACCATGTGTAGAGACAACAGTTGAACAATGCTAGTACGTAAGGTACGCATGAAAATCCTTCTGTACTCTTTTTCTTTATAACTCTAGAGAAAGTAAGTCTGCCAATACAGGGAAAAAAATGTCACTGCATATATATGTAAACGATATATAGCATGTTAAGATCTGAAATATTATATGCATATATAAGTAATTACATTGGTGCAGCATAGAGCAACATGGAGGCGGCATTCCCTGAGACAAATAAAACCATGCACGTAAATATATCATGTAATTAATACTAGTTAATATATATATATATATATATATATATATATATATATATATATATATAT
>MU746449.1:0-12508 GCA_026770625.1 Nicotiana glauca
ATATATATATATAAGTTACATATAATTATCATCCAACTACCCCATTAAATCTAGACCCACCATCGATGCACTGTAAAAGTTATTCACTCACAAAACACTATTATTATCGAAGTAGAAGAAGTAGAAGAAACTTGACTAGAAAACCCACAACTTTTGCTGCCACTCTTGTATCATGCATCGTAATTGAGTAAATCTTTCTACGAATTGAATTAAAAAATTTGCGATTTTTCTAGGTACTCAAATAAGTTTTTCCAATGTGAAGTAAAAAATAAAGAGAAAAATATAGATCTGAAATGGGAGATAGAGAAGGGAAGGAAAATAAAAAAAAATAACCAAAGAAAGATAAAAGGAAGACGAAGAAGACAGAGCAAGAATGAGGTGAGAAAGTGGGTGAGAAAGAAAGACAGATAGGATGGAAAAATTTGTGCATTGGATAAAATGAAAGAAAGACAAAAAAGTGTGATAGAATGAAAGAAAGATAAAAATTCTAGGATTAAATGTTGTTTGGGTAGACAAATGCATTGAAAATAGATAATGGCTACTAGTTGCAAATAAATTGAACCGAAAGACCATTTTTTGTAAGTGGGTAAAAATATGGACTATTAAAATTTTAAGGGGCTACAGAGAATAGTTTTCTCTTTTTTGTAAATGGTACAAAATATGGGCTATTAAAATTTTGAGCGACACATCGACTAATTTTGTCTAAAATATAGGCAAAGTTGCTCGAAGGCTCCCCTGCTTAGACGACTATAATAATGGTTTCAATATTCATGCTGTATGTCAGACTCAGAGTGGTAGATACCGAATTTTCAGGAACTCCTGAAAAATGTTGCAATGCTCAGTTCCACGAGGCGCTGACTTGGTACCAATTGAAACCTTAGTCTGCTTCATTTTTCCAATATCATTTACAATTGATCGGCCATGTGAAGGCTGTTTTATATAATCAAGCTAGTAGCCAAATAAATTTGCTTTGGTGTTAATCTTAAGAGGAAATTAATTGTCTGAGAGTCGTCTCCCTCTTAATTTCTCAATGAATACAATAATGGACACCATGTTGACTCAGTTCCGAAATGCCCAGATGAAGGCGATTCTGAGGCCTGGTTCTAGGGTTCCGTTTGAAACCTTCATTTCCAATCACATGTCCACCTCCAAGAAAATAAATTCGGAGGCTGAGTCATTGTTCAACTTGATGAAGCAAAAGGATCCAGAGTCCCTTGCTCTTAAGCTTGTTGACTATCTTAGCCGCCCTGCCCACAAACTTCATACCCGTCAAGAGTGTGCTCAACTCCTTCGCAAGTTGATTACTGATGATGACGACTTGTGCACTTGGCACAATCTAAGTGTTTCCACAATCAAGTCTATGATCCTTGATTGTATGAAGCTAGAAGATTCAAATTATATCATCAATACGCTTCGTGAAACTGTTTCAAAGCTGGCTGCTTCATTTCTCACTGATAACACCTGGCCTGAATTTTTGCCAATCCTGTACCAATGGGTCATTGGTTCCAGTTCTAACCGCGTTTTAAAAGAGTCAGTTTTCTTAGTATTTGCCGAACTAGCTGACGACAAAACAATAGTCCCTTGCATAAAACAATTGTTCTCACTATTCCTTAGTACATTGAGTGACGCTACCCTCGATCTCGATATGAAGAAGGCGGCCGTTAGAGGAGTGTTCAGGATAATAAGGACGTTGACCAAAAAGGAGCAGTTTCAAGATCAATTGCCAGGTATAATGAGGATGTTGACGGAGACATTGACCATCCATACTGAGGCTGCAAAGCAAGCGTTAGAGTGTGCTGAAGTACTCTTACTTATCGATGATGAGAATCTGGAAAAGAGGTCGAGGCAATTGTTGGTTGAGTTTTTTACTCAGTTCCAAAAGGAACGGACGATTGGGGCAATTCTCGGGCCCGATTTAGAGCCATTTCAAACCTTTATTTCCAATTACATGTCGGTAAAAGATCCGGAAACTCAGTGTATATTTTACATGATTAAGCAAATGCATCCAGATTCCCTTGTTATTAAGATTGCTAACTATCTTGGCCGCCCTTGCCACCGCCTACGTACCCGTCATGTGTGTGCTCTCCTCCTAAAGAAGTTGCTTACAGATAAGGACGACTTTTGCACTTGGCAAAAACTGAGTGTCTCCACTCGATCCACCATCAAGTGTATGATCCTTGCTTGTATTAAGCAAGAAGAATCAAATTTCGTCATCCATAAGCTTATTGACACCGTTTTACTTCTCCAAGATAACACCTGGCCTGAAATATTGCCATGCCTGTACCAACACGTCATTAATTCTAGTTCAAGCAACCACTTGAGAGCGCAAGCTTTCTTTATATTTGGAAAACTAGCTGAGCACATAGGCGAAACAACATTCCCTTGCATAAAAGATTTGCACCAACTATTTCTTAATACATTGAATGATGATACCGTTTGTCTCGATGTGAGGATCTCCGCCACAAGAGCTGTGATCACCTTCATTCAGTGCGTATCGAGTTCAAATGGAAAGGAGCGATTTCAAGATTTATTGTCAGGTGTTATGAGTATCTTGACTGACACATTGAGCAACAGTAAGGATCAGGAGGATGCAGCACAATACATGCTGGATCTTTTCATAAAGTTAGCGCAGAATGAGCCAAAATTCTTTAGGCGGCAGCTAGTGATTGTTGCGGGTTCAATGATGGAGATAGCAGAGGATGAGAAATTGAAAGAGGGGACAAGGCAACGGGCCGTTGAATTTTTGATAACTTTGGTTGAGGAAAGGGAGAGGACACCTGGGATGATGAGGAAGTTGCCCTCGTTTATTGACAGATGTTTTACAATGTTACTGAATTTATTACTAGATATTAAGGATGACCCTGCTTGGCATAGTGCCAAGACCGACTTTGATAATACAGGGGAAACAAGTAATTTTAAAGTTGGTGTGGACTGTTTAGGCAGGTTTTCTGTTGCATTAGGAGGTAAGTCTATTGCTCATACTGCTAAAGAGCAGCTGTCTGCTTACTTGGTTGCCACAGAGTGGGAGAAGCGCCATGCAGCTCTCGTTGCACTTGCTCATATTGCTAAAGGTTGCTCAAAGCTGGTACATACAAAAACTGTCTCAATATATTAGTAGTTGTTTGATTATAACGGATATAACATTATTTCAACTCCTAGCATTAAGAGGTGCTTTTTGCTGGCAAACTGCTTAAATATATAAGAGGGTTTGCCCCTATTACACTACCAGAATGCTTTATACTATGTTGATTACGTGTTTAAAGTTATCTTTTGATTTTTTCCTTAGGCAATTACTCTGTAATCATGGCTTCTTTTTGCTATTACAGGTGATGTTTAAGAATCTGGAGCAACCACTGAATATGGCTCTAAGTTGTCTCCAAGATACTCATCCTCGAGTCAGAAGGGCTGCTTGCAGGGCAATTAACAACTTGTCGACTGTATACTGTCCAGATTATCAAGTACAATACCATAACCAAGTAGTTCCGGCATTAGCTGCAACTTTGGATAATTTTCATCCAAGAGTGCAGGTTTGTCCTATGTGATATGTGCTATTCATGGATGCTGCAAGTTTCCCAAAGAACAATTGCAAGCTAAAAAAAGGCTTAGATTATCGATCATTGATACATGAAACAACCAACAAAATTTTTTATTCTTACTGCACCCCTCAACAAGGCGTCTCATATACCATAAAATTTCTTTAACCTTGTCTAAGTGTAATACCCCTTTAATTTTTTAAATTGTATTTCTATGCACAAAGAGAATATTTATTGTGTAATATCTCGTCTAGAATTTCTTACAACTGATGTTATTAATTCTTTCTAATTTATTGGCTTCGGCAGTGTGTTTGTGGAAATTTTATGTTATGACTTTATTTGGGTTGCAATTAGAGCACTCTGTTGACTTACAAGAACAATGAATGATTGTACTATATGAGATTATAGAGGAAGTAATAATTACTACTAAATGTCAGTGGAGGTTCAGAAAAAATACATAAGCCTAAAGATGTGGTAGATGTGAATCCGTTCAGTAGCTGATGTCAAGTAATTTGGTCCTTTTACATTTTTGGCATTTTTATAGGCATCTGCCGCGTTAGCTCTCTGGAGGTTCTGTTTGTGCAGGAAGCCAGAAACTTTGAAACCTTACCTGGATGAATTAGTTAACAAACTGCTTGTACTTATACAGGTGTGTCAATATAGAGGTCACCAAATTATAAAGATATGTCACTGCTGACAACTGCAAGGGGACTAATGATGTAATTTTTCGTGTCTTTTTGTTGTTTGAAATGCAGAATGGCAAACTAATGGTCCCAGACTCAGCATTGAGGGCGTTGTCTCATCTTTCCATATCTGTTATGGTATTAACTGGCGCATTTATTCTTGACTCAGTTCTATTTCCGCTTTTATTATCAATCATGAAGGCTGATATATTAAACGTCAACAGGACTTCCGGACCTACTATGACATTGTTATGCCACACTTGAAAGCTGTCCTGAGAAACGCAGATCTTAAGTCTAATCACTATCTTTATGGCGTAGCGTTGCAGTGCATATGCTTTGTTGGGGCTGCTGGTGGCAAGGACAAATTTAGAGAAGACGCAGCGCAGGTCTTCTACCAACTTTGCCGAGTACTGAACACACGTATTGATGCCATGCTTATAGGATACTTGACACATCTTTTTTAGTTCCTTACTGATTATGGGATACTGAACACGTACATTGGTGCCATCGATTGAGATTGCTTCGTTCTTGTTTCATTTGTTATGCTTTATCACATGGCTTTATCATAGCCAAACCATAATATAGATTACTTTTTTCTTGGGTTACAACTTCTTTCAACAATTATGTGCAACAAAATAATGACATTGTTACTTTTCCACCTCTCTTCGCATTCTTTTTATTGTCTTGGCATGTGGTGCTGTGAGCTTATTTTCCTTTGGTGATTTCTCAACTTAGAGCTTTCTTTTTATTTATTTCCTTTTTATTGTTGTCATTAAAGGTTATGGAAGGTCTTATATCATTACAAGGATTACACTCGAAATGGGATGATCCTCTTTCTTCGGACTTGCTAAGGGTATATATGTGTAAATTACTCGATTTTAAGATCAAATTTCTTTCTAGATAGGGCCTCTTTTTATTTTCTTTGTTTCATTGCAGTCATATGGTAACATTTGCGTTAGTCTGGGACGGGATTTTCTTCCTTACATGAGTGAAGTCATGCCCTTTTTTAGTATTCGATGTGCTCAACTTGAACCTTTTTCAACCTGTTTAAGCCTCTGCTGCTATGCTGAGAAATTACAGGAAGACTTCTACCCATGGATTCCCCAGGTTAGCATGAATGATCACCTGCACGTTTTAATTTTCTCATATATTGTTGAGTGAAGTCAAATTAAAACAAGGGATACCAATGGCTTAATGCATGAAACAGGTTGTTTCGATCGTTTTTCCGCTTCTGAAATTCCATACCCACAATGTGAGGAAAAAAGCTGTTGAAGGTGAGAATTCTCGTGATTTCATAAGGTTTCTTTGTTTTCATGTGAGTTCTCCACTTGCTGATGCAAATTTTCTAATTTTTGCATGTTTAAGCCGTGAATAAGCTGTTGTATTCTGCTAAATTGGCTGTTGAGAAAGGGATTGCGCAAGGTGGAAGTGAGTCATATTTCACAAAGTTGTCAGACGATATAATACTGTCTTTGATAGAAGCTTTGCACGAGGTTGTCCTTAATTAACATCAGTACTTATGTTGTTTCTTTTTTGTTTTGGGTGCGCAAAATGTTTAAGGTCCAAGTGGATAAAGAGAAAGTGACAATTGATTTGTTATCTCACGCAGGAGCCTATGATAGAAGTATGTCCATTCATGTTGGGCGGATTGAATGATTACCTGCAGGTTTGGTTATATCTAAGAAATTTTCTTTAATATTTTTTATCCAAGCTTTGCAGTTTTTTTTTTTTTAAAAACTTTTTATGTTCCGACTTGACCATTGTTGGGAAAAATAATATCCCGCCCGGAAATAATATCCACCGTAAATAACAGTAACACAATAGAGTAACAACGACACCAAATCTTTTAACGGGGTAAAATACAATACTCGAGCGAAACAATATAATACCGCTATTATATTACAACTTGGTAGTGTCAAGAGACGACTACAACTTTAATAGAAATAACACTCTTTATTTTAAACACCTCACTATAATATTACTCTCACTCTCTATTTATCTCACAACCTATTATATGTGGATTACTCTCTCTGATTTTTGGTGTGCTCAAATGAATGGACAAAGCTCCTATTTATTGGAGTGACGCCCATAGAACCAATTAGGAAATTGGATTTCATATGCAAGTTGCAATGGAAAAAGCTCCTATTAATTCTTTTTGTTTCTTTAATTTAGGGACCCCGCAATCATCCTGTTGGCCTTTACATTCCCATACAGTAAATTACTCCAATTTTTTCTCCTTCAATAATCAATAGTACTCTAAACATAACACTTGTCCAAACTCATATCAGTTGTATGTATTCTATTTAGGAGCAAAAGAAAGCTTAGTGCATTTCTCGTACAGAGAAGATATGGGGACAAATTAAAGGGCAATGACTTGCATGCTAATATGTTCGGGGGATCAAGTAAAGTAGAAGCTCCTTATTACTATGTGTGTGAATTTATACCTACAAAGTGTGGACTTAAGTAGGATTTAAGTGGGAGATTTGTACAAATAGGATCATTTGGTGCCACCGTCCAAATTTGAGTCCATTACTCATATTGTCACTGAACTATGTAAAATTATGGAGTGAAGTCATTTTTTTCATTTGCAACAAGAAAGTCACTCAACTATCCTTATTGCACTTTGAAGATCACTCAACCGGATTTATTGATTTTTCCTATGGAAAAATGTTGTCTCAGCAATCCACATTAACTTTTGAACCACATAAAATAATTAACACCCAAATAAAACATAGAAATCCATACACCCAAATTGACCCAAGTAACATTTGCACGGTTGACCCGCCCATTTTTAACTCATTCCAGTTTACCCACCCAAATTTAGCCCAGCCTCCACATTTGACACCCTTGATTTTCAGTTATCTGTTTCTTATTTCAGATCTGTGGACCACTTGTCAATGAAGGTCAGCTTCATAGAATAGTGGATGAGGTAAAGCATGTCATTACAGAAAGTTCAAACAGAAAACGAAAACTCAAAGAGAGAGCAAAATCAGAAGACTTTGATGCTGAGGAAGAAGAATTGCTGAGGGGGGAAAAAGATCAAGAAGATAATATTTTTGTCCAGGTATATTCCATTTTAAGTATGAAGTTCAGATATAAGTAACACATTGTTGTACTTCTATTATCGAATATCTTGAGCTTCTTTTTTTTAATCAGCTCCGTCGAATATTAAAAACATTGATCAAAACCTTCAAGGCAGCATTCTTGCCTTTCTTTGACGAGCTATCATCATATCTTATTCCTATGTGGGTAAGTGGAAGACATGATAACCACCTTCATTCTAACACTCTACTTATTTATTTATATCTATATCTTATTCCTTTTTTTTAAATTTAATTTTTTCACTTTTTCTTGCTTCTGCCAAGGGCAAAGAAAATACAGCTCAAGAGAGATGTACACCAACTGATATCTTTGCTAGCCTTGTGTGGGAATGCCCTGAAGTGACTCTAAAGTGGGTTTGTGTGCGAGTTTTTTTGAAATGATTGGGTTCACCGTTTTGATAAAAATTATTTCCTATGTCAACTAGGTACTGTGATGTATTTCTACCTTTGTTTTTGGATGCAAGCAATGACGAACACCCAAAAGTTAGACAGGTTCGGGTGCCTTAGTGGTTGCTGAGAGGTTTTCTTATTCAGTTGCTCATAATTTGATTTAACCAAACACCATTTTGTCGTGTTCAGTGTGCTCTTTATGGACTTGCGCTTTATGCGGAATATGGTGATACCGTTTTCAAACCTCATGTTACAGGTGTAATATCGTTAAATAGATATTGAGATCCTTCTCATCATGGGGAACTAGACAAAAAGTGCTATAATATTTTTGTACTTACTAAATCTTATGACATGATTCAGAAGCTGTTTCAAGGATCAATGTAGTGATAATGCATTTTCGAGCTCGTGAACCTGAGAATGAAGATGTATATTATTCTGCTGTTTTTGCACTTGGTAAGATATGTCAGTTTCATCGAGAAAGCATTGGCTCGGTCCAGGTTTGTCCTTTTAAAAATCCCTAATGTTTATTTGTTGTGCATTCTTATGCCTTTAGGTCATATATGCTTGAGTTGGAATTCTGAAATTTAAAGGGTCTTTACTGAAAATTTAGTAATGGCATACTTGTTTCTGTCTTCCTAGTTATTTCACTATCTCTTTATTTTTCTCCCTCTTTCTGTTGTTCTCTTGACTATTTGATACATTTATTTCCCTTCTGATTGACCTTCTGCTTTCAGGAGAAAATGAGAAGTGGAGAGCTTCTGAATGTCGAACCACTTGACCTCGAATATCCTCAACTGATCAGACGCTCGTTTCATTTGTCAAATAAGACTGAAAACCATGTCGCTTTCAGGGTTAGTTCCTTAATCATATTTTTCTCCTTTCCTGTAATTGTTTTGTTGAATTTTTAAAACGTATATTTACAGTATCGATTTCAGACAAGAGGGGTTACTCTGATGGTAAGCAACCTCCACTTCCAACCGAGAGGTTGTGAGTTCGAGTCTCCCCAAGAGCAAGGTGGGAAGTTCTTGGAGGGAAGGATGCCGATGTTCTATTTGGAAACAGCGGTCTATTTGGAAACAGCCTCCCTACCCCAGGGTCGGGGTAAAGTCTGCGTACACACTACCCTTCCCAGACCCCACTAAGTGGGATTATATTGGGTTGTTGTTGTTGTTGTTGTATTTACAATATTGATTTCGATTTCTTGTACACATTATTTTCAGGTCAAAACGATGAATGCCAAAAAGTATTGCGTTCGTCCCAACAAAGGGATTGTGTTGCCTGGATCAACTTGTGATCTTATTGGTAATTTCATCCGCTAATTAAGAAAAAGGAAAAAGAGAGGAATTTTTTGAAAGTGAAGTCATCTATGGTCTTTTGAATTTTAAGGATGAAAATTTAAGTAAATGTAGATTGAATTTTGATAGTATAAGCTTTGTGTTTTATGCAATTAAAGTCACGGTTAGTCATTTGTGTTCATTTATGCATCTTCTGTAGTAACAATGCAAGAGCAGAAGGAGGCCCCTTCTGACATGCAATGCAAGGACAGATTTTTACTTCAGAGCGTAGTTGCAAATCCTGGCACCACTCCAGGAGATTTTACCCAGGAAATGGTAATAGAACTACCCACTTAATATTTCTCCATTGTTGTATTTTACTTTCATGCTGGTGTTTGAGTGAAAATTTAATAAGTTTAAATTAAATGGTGGATCATATCAGCTTTAATTTAATTAGTGGCTATAGCATTTTAGTTTGTTGAACTGGAGACGATCTTTTTGTAGTTCAAGAAGGAGGTAGGATGTGTTGTTGATGAATGCAGGTTGAGAGTGATTTATATTCCCCCGCCTCAGCCACCATTCCCTGTCGCAGAATCCTCAACGCAGTTCATGAAAGATATCGGCCATCTAGATGGTTCTAAGGTTGTTTACTTATTCACTTGTGATCATTGATTTGATATCATCGTTACTTTCAGGTGTCAAGAATGATATTGACTCTGATGAGAAATCATCAGAGATGAACGTTCCACTTGAACCAATCAACTTTTGTTCTGTTTCATTGTGCATGTGCTCACATGTTGAAATATTATAAAAGCAAGCATATAGATTTTGTTCTTCGTAGATGAAGTGATGTTTCTCCACTGTACCAGGTAGTATTGTTATAATTTCTTCACAATTCTTATTCCGAATTCTTTGGTAGGTTGTTTCGATTTGGTTGAATTGCCTGCCGATAAAGGGTAGCTTGGATGAAGCCAAATATGCTCATGACCTACTATGTTCAATGGTTGAAAGGTAATTAGTTTGCTCCAGTTTTCTTCCTTATCTGGTCTTCACATTAGTATTGTTAAGCTAGGAAGAAAGATTACAATGTAGATACTTGATTAGAGATATTTTCCATGGATATCTTTCTTTTATTTTATAATTTTCGAATTCTAGCTCACAGAGGCGGATCCAGGATTTGAACTTTATGAGTTCAGATTTGAAATTCTAATTTAATAGGTTCAAAATCTATTATTTATACATAGTTAATGAGTTTTCTGATAGATATGTAGGGTCTCGAGTCGAAACTGTGGGTTCAGGTGAACCCATAGCTTCTTTTGTAGATACACCATTGCTAGCTCATATATTAATGCCTTCCTGTTCTTCACTGTTTTACCAAATTTTCTCACTTGCAGGTTAGACAGAGAACTTATTGGTCCCTACTATCAGGGCCTTCCAAAAATTATTTCTGTTTTTGCAGAGGTTGGTTTGAAATCGTAACTATTTTATGCTAGATTCATGAGCTGTTTATTTTGAGATTGACATAAAGATTTCTCAACTATGATTCTTTTATTTATTTTTGTAAGAACATTAAAACCTTTTGACATTTTACAAATTACATTTTTCTGTATTACACGTTTGTGTTCTATTTTTTTTTAAGTATAAATTTGACTATTAGATTTCTAGATGATAAGTATCTAATAAAAAATAAGGTAAGAGAATTTATCGAAGTAGAGAGGTTAATAAAAGTCCAACTACGTCGATATACTTTTCAACATCCAATGTTATATAACATTACTGTGCTTTCCCCCTTGATTTAAATATCTTCATATATTGTGGAATGTGGCCTTTTATCAAAGCTAATTCTAGGTATATCCAAATTTTCAATAATTGACTGTTATTTCTTTTCTAGGTTCTATGTTCTGAGAAGGCTCTTGCTACAGAAAAAACTACAAACCGCATGATTAACGTATTGGGGCATCTTCAGCAAACACCAGCACCAGCCATTTGGGAATCAACATGGTCGTATCTTTTGCCTCGGCAGGTGATGGAATTTAAATCCACTCTATCACCCTAGAAAGATGCTAACTTTTAACCAATTCAATGCAACAACAACAACAACAACCCAGTATAATCCCACTTAGTGGGGTCTGAGGAGGGTAATGTGTACGCAGACCTTACCCCTATCTTGGGGTAGAGAGGCTGTTTCCAAATAGACCCCCGGCATACTTCCCTCCAAGAACTTTCCATCTTGCTCTTGGGGAGACTCGAACTCACAACCTGTTGGTTGGAAGTGGGGGTGCTTACCATCCGAGCAACCTCTCTTGTCTAAATTACCAATTCAATGATACCACTAATTTCTTGTTGGATCAAACTTTTAGACGGTCAATGTCCCTCAAATATGATTTCTCCATGATTCTTGTTCTGAGTCCTTTGCTAGGTAATTACAGCTTAGTTGAATTACCTGCCTGTATAAGCTGATTTGATTGAAGCCAAAACATGTTCATGAGCAGTTGTGTTAAATGATCTTAAGTAATTCAAGTCTTGATTTTGTTACTTTAGCGTTGGTCGTTAAGGCTGGTTACAGTGTTAACAATGAGAGCCAGTTCCTGGTAATTCCACTAATATAATTAGTATGTGGTTTTGGCAGTCCCTTGCTAATTAATTATGTTAAAACCAAAAAAAGAGAGAATCACAAATGACAAAAGCATAAGTCGTAAGGTCTGCTCCGCATTGAAATAAGCAACTACAGAAAATCATTAGTTGTTACTGTGAACAACCTTTAATGTCTTCTTTGCAGATCTTGCATTTTGGTTAGTATGTTTAAAGTTAGTTTGACATCAAGGATTTTGTAGCCTTCACCTCCTATCCGTTTGTACATATATGTCCAATCAGTGTTTTAAAAGGCGTGGGTGTAAGCAGAGGTGAATCCAGAATTTAAATTCTATGGGTTCAATTTAATGTTTTTAACATTGAACTCATTATATTTTTAAAGTTATGGGTCCATATTTATTATTTTTGCAATTTTAATGAATTTTTACATATAAATTTTTACTCTGTGTCAAAAGTTATGGGTTCAGCTGACCCGTAGACAGTACACTACATCCGCCTCTGAGTGTAAGCAGAAGCTTTAATACATCACTTGGTGTCTTTTGTCTATTTTCGTATCCATGGACTTCTGTTATTACTTGCTACTGCCTTTGTTTTGGTTTTCTGTTTGCATTCCTTAGTGTTAGTTTTGTTAGTATTTTCGCTTCGGTGTCAGATTTGATTTGCTCATTATTGCCCTTCCATTTATCTCTCCTGAGCCGAGGGTCGACTGGAAACCGCCTCTCTGCCTTCTTAAAGACAGGGGTAAGGATGCTTACACTCTACCCTCCTCAGACCCACTTGTGGGACTACACTGGGTATGTTGTTGTCGTTATTGTTTTGACTATCAGATCTCCAGCTGATAAGTATCTAATAAAAAACAAGGCAAGAATTTATCTAAGTAGAGGTTAAAAAAAGTCCAACTACGTCGATATACTTGAATGTTATATAACATTCCG